>CAKNXH010000765.1:182753-201447 GCA_932178445.1 Andricus quercusramuli | reverse complement strand
ATTTAAAAGAATTTCAATTCATATTTGTTTCAATGGAATACGAAGGAGAATATTAAAGAAATATTTCTTCCAAATATATATTTTAGTAATAAGTGTTGGGGTAAATGGTTTCAATTAAATACTGATTCCAGGTGAAAGTTGAACGGCATTTAATACATTTTTATAAGCTTCAATTGAAATAGTTTTAAATTCAAAAGCTTGCGACTTTGAGTGCTTAAATTTGTAGTTTAGTTTTGATTACATCAAATGGAACATTTTTTTTACTTTGAATGCCCATGAAGAATTGTGATGAACTGTCACTGTCACTGTCAATGTCACAGCATGCATTGAAAGCACTTTCAAGTTTGCAATTAAGGTCATCAGAAATTCCATCATATACCACACACCCATAATGAAAATAAGGAAGAAGCAAGGCTTTTACGAGGTGGATTCGTGTAGCTGTAGGCAAAGAGTCCCTACTCCGACTAAGCTGGTGTAAAGTTCTGAAGGTTTTGTGTGATATTAGTTCAACATGCTCTTTCCAAGAAAGAGTCCTGTTGAATATCAATCCAAGATCATTGAAAGAATCAGAGAAGTCAATAGCAAGACCGTTCAAGTACAAAGGTGGGAGGGAATCCAGGACTTTTGATGGATTATGAATAGAGGATCCGACCAGAAAAGCATATTTGTTTTGTGGATTGAGTTCAAAACCATTAGATATAATCCAGTTGTAGACGTTATTAATATCTTCCTGGACCATTCGAAGTAGGTCCCTAAGGGTATAAAGAGGCCCAGAAAAATATATTTTGCTATCAGCAGCATAAGGTGATATTTACAGTATCGTAAGATAGCTAAAAAGTCGCAAGTGAACACATTAAACATCTTGGGGCCAAGTATTGAGCCCTGGGGAACCCCACACTTCACCTCATTCCAGTCAGCGAGAAGACCATCACTGTTTAGCTGGTTATCCACTAATTTCTCAAGAGGCTTGGCTAATGCACTGAGGCCAGAGATAGGACGAAAATCTGTTAGAGTTGACGGATTAGTAATCTTAGGAACAGGGCGAATCAGTGCTTGTTTTCAAATATTGGGTAAAATCCCAAGCTGTAGAAAACAATCGTAAATATGAAGCAGAACAGGAAGTATCAACCGGAGAGAAAGTTTAGCCATTTTAATCGAGATACCATCAATACCGATAGCCCGTGTGGTTATCTTTGCAATTACTGGATGCAGGAGTCAGCCCCGAAATAAGAAAAGTAAAAGTTATCATCAACAAAGGGAGGTAATTCACTGGATAAGAGAGCAGTATCAATTGGTAAAGGCTCAATCAAGAAATGTTTCATGAAGTCATTTACCGGGTAGTTCTGATCAAAGGTTTCACTCTGAGAAGGAACAATTCCAAGCCGCCGAAGGACCTTCCAGATATTTTCATCCCTATTTTTGTTAGCAATCGCATTATAGTTATATTTATTTTGAGGGCTCCTTATCTCAGTTTAAACCAGATTCCTCAGGAAACGGAATTCCTTCCACCGTGCCCGGTTATTAGTCATCCTAGCTTGAGAATACTTTCTGTCTCTAACCCTTCTGAGACTGTTAATCTCTTCCGACATCTACGGACAAGATTTTTTTTCCTCGCCTGAGAATCATGTACTGGAGCTTCTACATCGAATGTTGAAATTAATATATTATTGATTTTTTTCTACCTTTGAGTTTAAATTTCTATAAGAAAATACACTTCTCCAGTCAGCTTCAGAGAGTAGAGTGAACAATCTATCCTCATCAACTTTACTTAGGTTTCTGAATTTTTTCAAACATGGGGCGACAATTATACTTGAATTGAAATTGTAATGTATTTGAATAAGATCATGGTTGGCCAGGGAGGAAACTGGATGTTGAGAATAATTTTGTACTTTAGTAATATTTTCCACAGCCACAAGGTCAATCCGTGTACTTGACATTCCGGAGTGGTGTGTAGATCAGTTTGGTACTATAGATGAACCAGCTGAATTGACCAAAGACGAAAGGTATTTAGATTGGTTGGAGCGAATCTCTAAGTTAGTATTGAAATCCACTGTAATTATAACATTATTATAATTATGCGTGTGATTAAAAAACTCCGTCTCAAATTCATTGCCAAAACCAGCATTAGATGGTTTATATACAACCCCAAAAAGTAGACGTTCACGAGATTGAAAAACATCAATGAATAAAAATTGAGTGGCCGGTAGAGTGGTTTTACTACTGGCACGTAAAATCTTACACTTAAAATCCTTATGGACATATACGCAGACCCCACAACATGTAAAATAAAATGGAAAATACATTTAGAAAAACAAAAAATTCCATTTGCGAGAAAAACTATAGAAATAAACAAATTACATTTTTGGAAAGAAGACACAAGCACCTATAATAGGTTTAATAACAAAATTCTCGGTTTAAATTAAATATAACAATTTAGATAAATTTTGAACAATTTAGTACAACTTTCAACCAAATTGTCACATAATCTATTCCGATGCTTGCGAATCGTTAACGAACTTCGTGAAAAAAGTTTCTCGGATGTAATTGATGATTCCGGAATTGCTAGGAAGTCTCAAGCCATGCGACCGAGATCAGGATACTTTTTTTGATGATCTTTCCACCGCTTCAAAACATCATTGGTCCCCAGTCACTTTCTGATGAACCTACAAGAGATTTTTTGTCTTTCTTGTACAAAGAAAATAACTTAAGATCTTCTTTATCTTCAGAATGCTGATCTAAGGGTTCAACTCGAATAGAGCTCTCCTAAATATTTTTAATACAAAAATTATTCTATTTTTTTATCAAATGTTTGTAATTTGTGTCTTGGGTCTAAGATCAGTATCGCACAATATATACAGTTATTCTTGCTGTAATGCTTAATCAATTCGGCTCATCCTTACACTGTTTACATTTTGATGGCACGAGCGTCACAACTGCTTTGAAACTTGTTTCTCTACTGCTCCGAGCTTTTGACGAATTTGAACTAGTTTCGTAGTTCCGAAAGTGGCGATAAAACAGGACTGGCTTCAATGTTGTTTAAAATTTTACTGGCTTCGTCATCATCTTTCTGCAGTTCTTGGTTTTCATTCCAGTTTCCAGTGTCTTCTTGATCTTCTTGATCTCCTTTATCATCTTTGTCGCAAATAGTATCCAGTCCCAATATTTTTAGCATTCCTTGTAGTGATATATTAAGAATATGTGGATAACATCAAAAGTGTTGAGTTTTGTAATCAAAGGTCATCAAATAAGACAATTCCACCATAAACCTTCAATTTGCGTTAGTGTTGTCTACCGTTATTCCGAGTACTTCCAGTCTTATTTGAAAATCTTCTACAATTTTATAGAAGGAATCAGCAATGTCTTTACCACTATGTTCACCATGAGAACCCACAAAATCCACTTTGAGGGAGTGCAGTTCCCAGTCGTCATCATTGAAGTTTTGAACCATGGATGTCATTCTGTTTCGCATTGGAACTTTAGCTGCCTGATTGAGATAATGAAATAATTCTTGAGTCTCTTTATCATAAAAAAAATTGAGATATGAATATTTTTTTGTTGCCCAATCTAGCAGATTCTCGTTGAATACTTCTTCTTGGAAAGACTATACGTACATTATGTATATTAATTATAAAACCTAGGTATGGTTATCAATACGTTTTAATGACAGAAGTCGTAAGATGAATTATAAAATTTGTAAATTATTGGTTGAGATGTGCCCATTGATGGATAAGTTTCTTTGAATTCGTTTGGGTGTTCGTTCTGCAGATGACGCTTTATACCGGTAGTGTTACCGCCTGTCATTTTGATAGTTTTTATTATGGGGGGATCTTTTAACAAACACAATTTACATTTTTCCCATCTGATCTTGTTCTTATCCAAATTAAACTCAAATTTATCTCGGAGCGGCTTGCCATTATGCTTCCTCCATTTTGGTCGAAAAACTGTATCGTCTTGAGCGATTCCACTATAATTGAAATCATAAATTAATTTATTCATATTAATTATTATATTTAATTTATTTTGTAGTCCGCTCGTTTTCCTCTTAAGTTTCATTCGATATGAGACGGAAAATGACAAAAGAATATCTGAGAGACTCGGTTCGACAAGTGCTCGTATGTCGAACAAAATAAAACGAGATAGATGATCATCTCATATCGACACTCAACACTAATTTGGACAGATTTAGAAGATTTCGTTTGAATCAACAATATTTTCAGAGATATCAACAAATTCCAGATAAAATTCCAGTTTTTTTGAAGAAGTCAAGGGAATGGAGCGTTATTTCCTGCTTATGGAGGTTTAGGTCACGTAGTATGTTTCAAGATCAGGTGACTTAGCCTCATTAGAAGTTTCACTTGAAGATTTCAAGCTTTGAGTCAACGAAATTGTTTTCCTTATGACTGTCATAACTGGCAAAATTGGGTCGTAACTGAGAGGGGCGAATGAGATAGCGACTAGTATATATAGACTGATTTTTTCAATATTCATTGGTTACACGTATGAAAATTTTTCAAAAATAAGCTTTCTTTACTTCAAGGATATGAAGATCGTGACTGCACCTCTGTTTTTGATCTTGGCGCTTTTCTTCAAACCTGGTGGTAAGTGTAATAACATATCTAAAATATAAAGCGCTTTTATAATTCAAATATATGTATTATTAAGAAGCATATTTATTATTTAACAAACTCGTAACAGTCTTGAAAAAATTTTCCGGGTTTTCTTATGTTAGATATAATTCCAGAATGTTTGAGATTGAAAACTTGATAACGAAATTTGTGGCTTCCCTCGCTCCCACGAAGAAATCAATTCTTTTTCAATATTTTCAGGTATTTAATCTAATTTTATCAGAATAAGCATGTTAGCGGGAAGATATAGAAAAAGTCTACGAATTTATTTTAAAGGTTGCTGTAGCATCCCTCAAAGATCCAAGAAAGGAAATCGAAATTTCCTAAGAACCAAAATCACAGAAAATCTTCTAAATATATTCTTAGGGTCGAAAATAAATTAAAAATAAACGTGGGGAAACTATGGGGGAAAGTCTGTAAAATTATTTGAAGGGTTGTCAGAAATAAATTCACAGCAAACGTTGAAAACATACTTTGGCATGGAAAGTCGTTGAGTTCTTTAAAGATTCGTTTTAGCATATCTTATAAATCCTTAAAGTGAGAAATTCGATGATTTTTCGGTCGCGAAAAATCGATTTCCTTGCTTGCGTCTTCAGGGATGTTAAAGGAAACCTTAGAAAAGTTCAACAACTTTTCCGGCTAGCCTGTGGCTCCTGCAATGACCATAAAGAGATTACAGACCCTAGCAGTATAATCTAATAATCTCGTGTGATTTTAGATTGAGGGGACATGTCTATTTCCTTGATTGTATTTTTAAGGGATGATAAAACAACCCTTAAAATAATTTCCACTACTTCCCCTGCTAGGATGTATTTCCAACGTAAACTGTGAATTCATTCCCGACGCTAATAGGAAATTCTGATTTCCTCGCTTGGATGCTAAAGTATATAATGTTAAAGCATCACTAAAAATAAAATCAGACACTTTCCCTGACAAGACACGTTCCCCACTACAATGTGAAATAATTTCCAACCCGAATAGTACAAACGAAAAAATTTCCTGTGTTTTTGGGTTGTTAAGAAATATCGATTTCCTTCCCGGAATCCTTGAGGGATGTTGAAATACACCTTAAAATGAAAATACAGACATTTTCCCTGGCAGGATAAATTTTCCACATTCGATAAATTTTTTTTTTTAACATCTCGCAAGGTCTATTCTCTTCAGAAAGTCAAAAAAATCTCTATTAAAGGTCATTTGAAGCGGAATTTAATGAGCTTTCTAATGTTTGTTTAAAAAGTTTTTCGCTCCTTTTTCGGATGAGTAATCACCTTCTAAAATCAGCAGTGATTTTTAATACTAGTCACGCTAACTGCATCGACAATTTCCGACGGTAGTGTAATGATTTTTTAAATTATTTTTCTAGTAACAAAAATTCTTTTAATTCCTAACATTGGAAAAATTGTTATTGTAGAAGTTTAAATTGTTTACGTCTTCAATAATAGGAAGTAAGCAACCAGGAAGGTGAAGGCGCCCTTCGCACGCGTACATTTCCACCTTGACATCATTAACCGATTAACAAACTAAAAATAGGCTGGAAAAATATCTTATGTGAAATTTCGTGACACCAATTTTTTAACAAAAGCAATAATTTTCATAGCATGACAAGAGATGTTTGCCTAAGGGTCTTCTCTTCTATGCGGAAGTATAGGTGTTATTGAAAAAACAAAAACAAAATATCTGTAATTGCAGGTTTAGCCTATTTTTAAATTTCACAAAATTGCCGTATCATTGTTTTCGATAAACTCGAATATGTTCAATAATGAGGTTCTTTTACTAAACTTGTCTTTTTTCACTTTTTTCGTTTCGACATCATTTTTTAAAATTAATATTTACGGCCTTAGATATATTCAAACATATTTCGAAAAATAGCTATCTTTCCACTAACAAGGGGGGTTAGGTTGAAGTCCGACGCCGATTTTTTGGTAACTTTGCAGGTAAAAAGAGGATCCCAGAGTGTAAAAAAAAAATAATTTTTTGGGCAATCGTTCATATTTAGGTGGAAATCACCCCTTCTATATTTTTGATACTTTTACTGTTTTAAGAGGTATCATTGTTTTTTCTTTCTTGTTTTTGCACAAAATTGTTCTAATTGATTCTATATTATAATATTATTTTGATTTTTGAAAATACTTACCCCCTAGAGTGTCATAATCCAAAAAATCTACCCCTATAGGATGCTTCGCCATATGACACATAGTTTAAGATTTTGGACTTTGTTGCTGCAATCATCTAGTTTTGATAATTAATTGATGATGTCTGTCTCTCTTCCTTTCGTCGTTGTTATTAACAACGTGAATTTACAATTTACAATAATTTTAGATCAGTTATTACTAGGTATTGTACTCATACATTTCAAAATCAAAGAAACAATAATACAAATAAAACCATTCAACAGGAAACTCACAATTATCAATTTCGAACAACAGCAATATATACAAAAATATCTAGTCATGGGAAACCTTGTGAAATCGAGCGACTTTATTCTTATGAAAAGATTCCGGCTTCCTTGGCCCTAGATTTGACTTTTAGTGTCAACTGAAACTTCATCAAATTTAACTAGTTTTATACATAACAATGATTTCTAAGCTCATAGATAACTGTTGGCAAGAATCTTGAACTTATTTGCTATAGTGCATTGTCAATAAATTTGACTTGCAGGGCCAACTAAAATTGGCTTTGTACTATCGAGGGTCATATTAAAAAATGCCGGAGGTTTCGCACGAATTGAGTAAGAGTGGACAGTATGTCCACTCCAGTATGGGCTGATTCATTGGAAATTACAAGTCAAATTGGATTTAGCCTCCTCGATATGATGTCCGCAGGGTGGTCTTTTCTATCCCCTGCTGTGAAGGTTGGCAGTGGAGGAACTGCTACACCTACTCACAAGTCAGAGCTACCACGTTGTAGTCTACGCGGACGACATACTGTTAATGCAGAAAGAAATAAGAATAGTGGATTCCTGATGTGAGAAGATCGAGTAATCGCTCAATCCGAGTAAAACAGACGTGGTTGTATTCGCCAGATGATACAAGTACGAGTGCACTGAAAGTGGGAGGACAACAACTAAAAATCACAGAACGAGCTAAAATTCTATGAGTCATCCTAGATAAGAAGCTGTTATAAAATGAGCACCTGAAAAATAAGTGCAAAAAGTTGACAGTGACTCTATGGGTCTCTCGGAGAGCCATAGGGAAAAGCTGGTTCTTGAAACTGGAGACACTTAAGTGGATCTATACAGCGATCCTGCAACCCAGGCTTACCTACTAGGCGCTGGCCTAGTGGAGCAGGGTCGAGCTGTCCGCTGTGAATTCTCGACTGGAAAAAATTGGGGGACTGTTTCTGAGAGTCGTCGCTGGTGCCTCGAACTCGATACCCATGGTGGCATTGGGGCCACTATCAGGGTTAGATTCACCCATCTCAACATCAAGGCCATCGATACGAAGGTAGCGTGTAGATTTATTATGATTAACGGCGGAAGGATCTCTACTGAATTGCAGATTCCAATCGATACCGCGGATAGACCAACCCTAAGCATGATCAGAGACAAAAATATCGTGTTAGCCTATCCACGTGAGAGGAGTGGGTTAATATCAAGACACACTTACCTAGTGATGGGGGAAACTGGTTCGCAGATGGCTCCAGGAACAAGAAGAGAGCAGGAGCTGGCGTCTATCGTACAAATAGTGGAATGGTTTTCACAATCCCGATGGGGTCCTACGCCACAGTCCTACAATCAGAGATTATGAATGTGCTCCAGTGCTATAGAAAACCGAGTGACTCTACCTTGGATCCCTGGACACAGTTGAATCAAAGGTAATGAGATCTCGGACAAGCTAGCAAAATTATCAGCCAGAGGAAACTTCACTGGTCCCGGTCGGGTTGTCGGAATTTTCAGTAGGTTACTTACTGAAGAAATCAACAGTTGGCTGAATGAGGAACATTAGAAGGAGTAGAGGATGGCCGCTGGCTGTAGACAGGCAAAAGCGTTCATGGGTTTAAAATGAAACTCTGATTGAGCTGAGGAAATACGTAAGTTTGGTCAGAACGAAATCAAGACCCTAACAGAAATGTGTGTAGGACATGCAAACCTTGGCTAACACAGATATAGAATAAGGCTCGCAGATGCCCCTCTTTCGTGTGATACGTAATGTAACATTTGCTTGTAGTCAATGTATTCCATGTGCAGGTTTCTCTGATGTTTACGTGCTTGCGGTATGTTGACAGCGTTTATGGTGACAAGATCTTCGTGCAGATAAGCTGTAATAAATAGAACTGCAACTTCTGTATCGTCCTTTTCCCAGTATGAGTATAAAAAATAAAAAATTCGTCAATTTCTATTTGTTCATACAGAACTGACTCGGGAACCATATGGATATTACGGATCTAGTTCGAGACAAGGAGCCGGCCAATCTACGTTAACTACTCGTAAGTAACTTTTCTCACATTTCATCCTAATTAGAAGGTATTCGTTTTATGTAAAATTTGACCTCGCTGGTTTTCATGAAATCTCCACGTTTCGAGGCCAACTGATTAAGTTTTAGCACACTGTTTAAACACGATTCTGGTTTCACAAGTCGAAAATGCTTCTTAAAAAATAGAAAATTCCATTCTCCAGGAAAACTTTACGAGATATGACAAAACTGTTATGCAGCAAAATTGTTTATCTCAAAAAGATGGAGGAGTTTTGTTCAGAATTTTTTTTCTTCTTCATAAGACGTATGTTTTTCGTTTAGATAGTCAAAAATGTTATTGAAAATAAAAAATTTCATTTTGCATTAAAAAATGGTTCATGATTTTTTTATAGGACGCTTTTCCCAGTGCAAGTATAAAAAATGAAAAATTCATCTATGTCTATTTGTTCTTACAGAATTAGCTACGACAGCAGTGTCATCTAGATATTATACACCTAATTACAGAAGAAAAGCCGGCCAAACTACGTTAGATACTCGTAAGTAACTTTTCTTACATTTCATCCTAATTGGAAGGTATTCGTTTTATGTAAAATTTGACCTCGCCGGTTTTCATTAAATCTCCACGTTTTGAGACCCACTGATTGAAATCAAGCACACTGTTTTGAAACGATTTTTGTTTTATTAATCGAAAATGCTTTTTGAAAAATCAAGACTTCCATTTCCTAGGAAAAGTATACGAGATATGACAAAACTGTTATGAAGCAAAATTGTTTATCTGAAAAAGATGAACAAGTTTTGTTGGGCCATTTTCTTTTCTTTTTTGTGAGACGTATATTTTTCGTTTCAATAGTGAAAAATGTTATTAAAAATAAGAAATTCCATTTTACGGTCAAGAATTTTTCATAACTTTTTTATAGGACGCTTTTCCCAGTGCAAGCATAAAAAATGGAAAATTTATCAATTTCTATTTGTTCTCACAGAACTAGGTCATCCAGGCTACCCATATGGAGATCCGTGGCACCCAAGCGCGATCCCGAGCTCACTTAGTCGTAACCAACCCTTTTCAAGACAAAGAGCCGAAGAATCTCTGTTAGGTAAGTAACTTTTTATTTTGATCTTAATGAGAAGGTATTAGTTTTATGTGAAATTTTCATGAAAGGAATCTAACGTTTTACGTTTGACCTTTTTTTCTCGCGAGACGCGATGAGGATGTGCCTAGATCCGCTGTATTTTGAGATTTGAAAACAATAAGTTTGAATATTATAAGCGCAAAAACTTTATAAGGGTCTCTACTTCAGATTTTTGATAATTAACTATAATCCTCCTGCAACCTACATGGAGAAAAGTGGAAGGTCAGTGTGGCCATCTATGTGCAGACAAACTAAATTGCAGGGTCAACTGTAGGACAGCCCTTGAAGATGGCTAAAGCGACTATCTCTAGAAGGTTAAAACAAGAGGTTCAAATCGATTGTATCAAAGTGTCGACTTTATCTTCGCGGACGGTTGACCCGAACGTCATAGAGAGTCGAACTGATGATCACAGAGGGCGGGATTGATCATTATGAAGTGTCGAACCGCTCATCATAGATGGTCGATTTGGTCATATCAGATAGTCGACTTGATCTCCGCGGTAAATACACCTGGCCATCTTAGTGGGTCGATTTGGTTATCCTACATCTTCTATATTTGTTGACCTTTTCCTACTGCTTGCAGTCTCTCTCTAATAAAAGAGTGGAAATTATAAAACTAAGTGTAACCTATGAAACCTGAAAATTCATGAGGTGTATGAGACATAATTTCACATGCAAAAACAGTGCACGTTGACAATATATTTTTTGGAGCATGAAAAGCTTAGCTGCACGGTGTCAGACTGGATCGCGTCGACAATTGGATTGGTTAAGGTTGGCGCGCTTTTATTAAAAATAATTCTTTGCTCACAAGGAAGACTTATAAAGTATAATTTGAATTCTTCTTCAGATTTTCTCTTCAAAAATAAATGATTGAAGTTGATTTTAAAGAGAGGAATAGCTTTTTTATCCTAAATATAAATTTACAATTACTCCTAATATTCTCATGCACTTTACATTTATGATTTTTTGTGAACATTGGACTTGCATATTCAATCATTTTAAACAAGCACGCCAACGGTAACTAATCAGGTTGGCCAGACTCGTCATAAAATGAGAGCCTCTCCGACTATGCGAAAAAATTCTGGATGGCTCTTTAGATCATCTAAAAGAACGGACTAACTCTGAATGTTGACTCTCTAACTTTAACCATGAATTTTTCTCCGTATAAAGTTGTTCCCTTGCATGGAAATTCTTTATGGGGAAACAACGTTTCTTTGGTTGAAAATTTATTTATTATTTTTTAAATTAGTTTATTATTTGCTTGAAAATGTAATTTTTTGTTGAAAATTCAACTGTCCATTTGTTTAGTTGAAAACTTTACTAGTCTCTTGAAAATTCGTTTTTCTTTGGTTGAAAATCTACCTCTTTTAGTTGAAAATTCAACTATTTGTTTGAACATACATGTATTTTGTTGATAATTCGTCTTTACAGTTACATTTACAGTTGAAAAAATTAGCCGTCAAGAAAAAAAAATTCAAAAAGAGTTTATTTTTCTACTATAGAAGTTAATTTCCAAACAAAAAGATTAATTTTTGAATGAGGAAGAGAAATCTTCAACCAAAAACAGCGAATTTAAAAAAAAAGTTAAATTTTCAACGAAAAAAATCAATTTTGAACCAAATAGTTGAATTTTCAACTAAAGAGAAATCGTTGTAAAAAATGAAATAGATAAATTTTCTTTATAAAAAATTTAATTTCAACTAACTTTTATCTGAATAGGTGGCGCTACCTAGAGGCTGGTAATCGCCTCTATTCACCTTTCTACTAATAGACATTTTTCCAGCGTACACGAAATTGATAAATCTCTATTTTTTTCTTGCAAAAAAGAAGAAAAACGTGATGTGGAGGCCACTAGAAACCATAGAAGAAGTGCTCAACCATCTTCACGTGAGACCATTGATCTTAGCAGTCACAACCTTATTTATCTACAAATGCCAGGTGGTAATGTTGTTCGCGGAACTTTAAATGTAGCCTACTTCCGGAATGGTGTCCCTAGCTGGATGAGATTAGGACGTGGTTACAAACAAATAACTTTAGATGATGACGTTTTTCTATGGAAGCCTGATATGGAAAACCATTATTTAAAAGCGAAACTTGACCATAATATCTCACGAAAAAAAGTTCGCACTATTCGAGGATACCAGATTTTTGTAAAAGGAAACTACGGTGTACGTTTCGGAAATGATCTTGTGGCAGTTCCTCCGGGAAAAGCAATAACTATGCCTCTAAAGACAACCGTTTATGTACATGCAAAAGATAACATCATCTATGAGGGGGTGGTAAAGGATCTTGGAGGCGGGAATGTACCTATGTGGATGAAAGAGGTCGAACAAGCTGAAGAAGCTGAAAAATCGGCTAAAAAAATGGGGAGTGCTGAAAAGCATGTGAAATAATAAAAATATTGTACAGACTTTATTCAATCATTTCAATAAAAATGTTAAACTAAAAAAGGTTATTTGTTTTATTGATAAAAAAAAATTAATTAAAAAAAAATACTAATTGACATGAAAATGTATTTATTTGTTACAAAAAGTTGATGCATTTATACCAATGAAGCATTTTATTTAGATGAAAATATATTGCGTCTTCATAAATTTATATATCTTTAGTTGCAGGAAATATTTTATTGGATTACAAGAATTAAATTATTCATAACAAACAACCATTCATTTGAACGAAACAATTATTTTGTTAAATTGAACATTAATTAATTAAAAAAGTTTTAAATTCAAAAGAGTTCGACTTTGTGTGCTTAAATTTGTAGTTCAGTTTTGATTACATCAGATTGAACATTTTTTTACTTTCAATGACCGTGACAAATTTTGATGCACGTGGAAGCCGGAAAAACTCGGGAATGTTTTCCTACACTGAGACGGCCATGGCCAGCCTGGTAAGATTTTCAGCTTTATTGAAACAATAAGAAGATAATATTGTGGAACTTGTAAGTAGGCCAGATCGCCTCGAAAAACATGAAGTATTTACAAGATACTGCCTCTAAATGGGAAAACAAGAAATATTTTCAAAAAAGTAACGAAACGTTTATACATGTTCTAGAATGATTCGAATTTTCCCTTCAAAATGTTTGAAAATCATTTCAGAACTATGAAGATTGCTTTAAAATTTTCGAGATTCTTTCTTGACAATTTAAATAATCTTTTGAAATGTTTTCGAATCTTTTCAAATATTCTCTTAGAATTAATATTACAAAATAAAAAGTTGTTTAAAATTTCCCTGCGAATCTTAAAAAAATTTAATTTTCTAGGAAGAAATACATTTTTTGTTCGAAATCTTCAAAAATCGACATATTTTACTTTTATTAAAAATGGTCCGGGTCCGTTTAATTTCCGGAGACGCCAACAGAGAAGGGGAAAAAGTTTACGGATATCCTTCGGCTGATAAGAAGTGAACGTCTTTGGAACCACTGGAGTTAGTGGGTTCCAGGATGATGGACGGTGTCGTGAGCTGGTACCACTTTCCCGGTGTGAAAGGAAGAGATCCCTTCGGGGTGCAGGGTACCAAGAACTCGAATGTGTCCGGTAGACTGTCTAGGCTGGACGAGGCCGAGCTGCTCGAAATTGCAAGACCCCTTGACAAAGTTTGGGAAGCGAAGATTAACCCTTTGCCAGGAGTTGGAGGAAAATACCCTGAAAGAAGAAGAGGGGTTGTCGAATCATACACCCTCGAGAAATCGAGAGTGCCGGATGCGAGAGTGATTGCTGAGGCTGGTTTAGTCGGCATCAGTGACTTAAGAAGGCCTGCGGGTGATGGAGGACCTCGTGAAGGTGAAATGGCGAGCTCGACAGGTTAGCGGAGCAAAAATTTTCTGACTCGGCATTATACCCGTGATGCCTAGGAGGCGACGAAGCGACAGACGTGATCGTGGCGAGATGAACTCCCTCTGGTTACTTTACTCAAAAAAGTAACTTCAAGTTCTTTGAAAGTTACTATACATTTTTGCGTTGCTTCTTCATCTTCGATAAACTCACCATCATCGAGCTACATGTGCCCAAGGCAAGCTTCCGAATTTTTTCCCAGAATCTTGTGGAGCCTCGCTGTGTCCGGAATCTTCCTTGATTCCTCGCAGGAGCCGCTTCAATCCTCATATTTACAAACTCTTATGTTTGCATTGTATTCATACTGAGCCGGATAATAGTTGTCCCAGGCTGAAGGCAATTTTGTTCTGTTTGCTCTGTTTTACAATGCTCTAGTCTTTTTACTTGCTTTAGCTTATCTACGATACCGTAGATTGTAGAGAATTCTACAAGACTGTCTTTGAGCTCCCCTTTATATGAATACCAAAGTATATTCCTGGAGTTTCTGACCTTCAACATCGCCAGTTTTGCTAGCGCTAACTGAAAAAAGATATATTTGTGATCTGAGAGAGTCTTTCCGTCGGAAGCTTTCCAGCCCACTATCTTGCTCCTTAGCTCTTTCGAGCATAGTGTCAAATCGAGAACATCATTTCTGTTCTCAATCTGGAATGTGGGAGTATCACACTTTTAAGAATTTCTAGCTCAGTAAGTATAAATCTTCCTCTGCTGTTGATGTATGTGCTCCTCCACACTGTATGGTGGGAGTTTGCGTAACAGACAAACAGCAGAGGAATCCTATTCTCCTAGTAGTCCCCAGTGGACACACTTCTTCGGAAGTCGGCCTAAAGATGTCTTTTTGAGGAGGTGCTTGGGACATTTGAAGAAGTTGATGTAAGGTCACCTTAAAGTCGTCTTGAAATTGACTCTACAACTGTTGCCTTGAAGATAGCATATAACTGTGCAATAGTTGACAAACAATGGTCCCTTGGACGTCACAAGTAATGTCTTTAAGTCAGAAAATAGACATCTCAAACGTATCATAAATATGTCCTGAATGAATTTCTTGTTGCTAATGTCCGATTTTGTTATGTCAACAAAGGGGGGTGATCAAATTTTAGGGCATGGTCATAATCGATGGGTATAATCACAATTTAAGGGATCAAAATTTTAGACCATGGTCATAGTGAAGTGTGAAGGCAGCCGACTGACAGCTGATGGCGCTGATAGCTCGACCATACTGAGTCGTACTACGAAAATGCACTGCTGATAAAAGTCGCATCTGTCTTGGCAATGTAAATAAATAATACATTTTTTCTTAGAATAATAAATGTAATCTCAGAAAAGAAAAAGTGTACAATTGATAAAAGGATCGCTACCTCATCGGGTGTCGGTATCGGGTATCGGGTATCTATAGCTTTGGGATTTCTGGAAAGTTGGGGAATACTAAACTGGTCAGGAAAAGTCAGGGAATAGAATAGAATAGAATAAATGCAATGTTTAAAAAAAGGTTTTTTAACTTTTGGTCCTTTTTGGTTGGCCTGCCTGCGGTCCTAGAAATAGTCATACTCGTCAGGAATGGTCAGGATCTTCAGAAATCGCTAGAACTTTTGACCATTTGTGACGATTCCTGAAATTTTTTAGCAGGAAGTCATCATTTCCGGTGGAAAATTAATCTATCTAGTTAAAATGCAACTTCTTGTTAAAAGTTCATCTATTTTGTTGGAAATTCAAGAAATTTTAAAAGAAGTAATCTTTCTTGATTGAAAATTTGCGTGAATCTAGTCTACGCGCAGTAATCCACCATAATTTTATATAATCCTTTGAAATCCGGGGCAATCTTGACTAATCTTATTTCGTCTCAATTTATTGTCTAAATTTCTAGTTTTTGCATTTTTTTCGCAAAAATTTATTTTCTTAAAGAAGCGTTCAACTTGGGAAACTTACGTTATTCTAATGTAAGTATACGCAATGTGATAATAAAAATCACAAAACTGTTTACGGACAGCAAACTAATAAATTATATTTTTTCCTAGCTTCAGTTCTTGACTATCACGTGATTTCTTCATATCTCGTTGTTTACTAATTGAACAGGAATTTCTAGATGTAATAATTAAACACGTAGAGCCTATTTACAACATGAAAGTTTTCGCCACCTCGGTAGAAACTGATGCGCTCGGCTACCAATCAGTAGTGTCGGTTATGAGTAGAATGCTTCTGATTGGCTGCCGAGTGTATCAACTTTTCCCACGCTTGGCGTGTTGATAACAGATTGCAATTTTTTCAACTACGCAGACATCACATGGTGAAGGAATGATGAAGATATCATCCAATTCTCCCTCACTCCACCCTTGCGCAAAGACTGTGCAGTTGAAAAATTCGCGGTATGTTAACACCACTGCTTCCGTGGGAAATATTTTCAAAGTGTAAATAGGCTATTAATAATCTGATGAAGGTTAGTACATATAGTAGTGAATAAATTCCTCAGTCGACGTTCACGACATCTATCCAATAATAAGAAAAAGAATGAAGATCGCCGGCTAAATTTCCGGTTTATCTGGATTTTCGTGGTAAGTCTAATCAGGCTGCCCATACTTATCATTTTTCTACTTATATCGGTTTCCTACGAAAGTTGTTGTCAAATGAAAAATATTTGTATATGATTTAACGTTTTGATGTTTATTTTTCAATCTTCTGTACACTGCACCATATGGTTGCAATGTTTCCTAACTGCGTTGTAGTTTTTCCGTCTGGTGATCAGCGTTTCTTTGCTGGCTGTGAATTAAAAGTTTTTGAAGTTTGAGCTTTTTTTTTAGTTTTAATAGAATACGAAACCTTTTTTTTAGGCGCAAGGCGACTACTTTGACAATTCTTTTTTAATTAGTCAACATCAGCCCGGGACCTTTGAAGAAATAATTTTCAAAAATGTAAGTGCTTTCCTCAACTTTCCGCAAGATTCATAGAATTCCATAAGTTCCCGGAAAGTTTGCTGAACACTTTGCTGAAGGCCGCGAGGGGACCTACAGATTTAGGTGGGTTCCGAACCACCGAAGCCCCGGTAGAAGTACATAGAAAATTTTCCATTGGTACCCGGCTCAGGGATCGAACCCCAGACCTCGCTACGATGCTATGTGCAATACATGCATATCTGTCAACGCATGCATGTTGATAAGATTTTGTCCTGTTCGTGTTATCACGGTAAGTATTTCTAATTTTTCTATGCTATTTCATACCTTTATTGAACATCTGAAAGGTATTACAGTCGATGTGCATTAGGGTGGCCGGATTACACATAAGTTTCCGAATCGAATCTTAATAGCGCAGAAAAGTTGCTATTCGTCTCCCTGATTGCAATAATTTTTTTTTTTTAATCGGACCATATCTTCCGGTCCCACATCGCGTTCGAAGTTTCAAAAAATCGTCAAAAATTGAACACGTTTTGGGATTTTTTCTTAGTAAGTTAAGTAATTGAGTTTCGTGCTAAAGCGGCACGTGACCTTTTCTCAATATCCTTTGACTGAAAGAAACATTCCCCTTCTCATCCTCCTTTCCTCAAAGGGTGGGGGGAGGGGCAAATATTATAAAAAGGAGCTATTTTATGGTCGATACTTTCCTCGTGTGAAGTGTGCTGGTGCGATCGGATAAGGCGTTAAAAGCTTTAAAATACATAATATTTAGAACAGTATTACGTAAATATACATCAGCCGCAATATGATGGAATGAGAGGGGGGAGGTAAGCCTCAGCGAGGGTTGACCAATGGCCAAGCTGGGTGAGCGGCAGCCGGTTCTAGGAATTCGCCTTACCGCTGCGCGCAACGTGTCAACCAGACAAGTCAAGACGTGTCGAATTTTAGTGTTTTACTGTGCATTTTAGTGTTGATTAGAGAAGAAGTTTGATTGACAATGACGTCGAGGACGCTCGGTCTAAAAGTCTGAACAAACAGATTCTTCCGTCACATGCTGATGTTTTCCTACACTGCCAACATGTTGGATATTCTTTAGCCCTCGCTTCGGCCAAAGGTCTCTCGTACGAGAATTATACAACATTTCGGACTGTTAAATAAAGTTTTTTAACAGTCAGAAATGTATTGTCTGTACTCTTTTTGTGTTTCCAGGTATTTTTTGTCCCCGTTTAACGTTTTGCGGATATAGTAATACTTATCATAAAGAGTTTTGATAAGTTGTTTAATTCTCGCGCGAGAAACCTTCGGCAAAGATGCCTTAGTGTAAATGGACTCTATATCATCAGCAACGACATTAGCTATTGCAGAGAAGCTGACATCCTGTTTTGGACTGGCCGAAGCCAGGGCTAAAGATTATCAAACATACTGACAGTGTAGGAAAACATCAGCATGTGACGGAAGAATCTGTTTGTTCAGACTTTTAGGCGGTCCAAATAGAGGACAATGACATTTTTGACCGAGCGTCCTCGACGTCACTGTCAATCAAACTGCTTCTCTAATCAACACTAAAATGCACAGAAAAACGCTAAAATTCGACACGTCTCGGCTTGTCTGGTTGGCACGTTGCGCGCAGCGGAAACGCGAATTCCTAGAACCGGCTGACGCCCACCCAGCATGGCCATTAGTCAACCCTCGCTGAGGCTCACCTCCCCCCTCCCATCTCATCATATTGCGGCTGATGTATATTTACGTAATACTGTTCTACATATGATATATTTTAACGCTTTGAACGCCTTAGCTGATCGCATCAGCACC
>CAKNXH010000765.1:153678-164948 GCA_932178445.1 Andricus quercusramuli | reverse complement strand
CAAAAAACTTCTGCCTTGCGGAAGTTAATTTCTAAATGAAGATTCGTGGCAACCAACACATTTTTTCATGTCCCGTAATCCTACAACAACTTCCAAGTATACCAGGTGTAAAAAAATAAATCTTCCTCGAGGACGTTAAGTTATAAATGAAGATTGGCCGCAACCAACCCATTTTTTCCATGCTCCGATCAACATGAGTGTACGAGGTGTGAAAAAACTTTTGCCTTGCGTAAGTTAATTTCTAAATGAAGATTCGCCGCAACGAACCCATTTTTTTCATTTTTTACCACTAGGTACTTCTTACACCAGGTGCGTTCGAAAGTTGTTGTATAATGACAGTTCATGAAAAAAGTGGGTTGGTTTTGGTTAATTCTGATTCAGAACTTAACTTTCTCGAAGAAGATTGATTTCTTACACCTGATGCACTCAAAAGATGTTGTATAATAACGGGACATAAGAAAAATCGGTTGGGTTTCATTATCCTTGATTTGGAAACTAATTTCCTCGAGGAAAGATGTATTTTTTACACCTGGTGCACTTGGATGTTGTTGTATAATGACGGGACATAAAAGAAATGGGTGGTTTTCTAGAAACTTCTTGAGTCTATTACATGGTGCAATTTGCAGACGGAAAGCTAGTGCAGGTTCCGTGGAGTACATACCAGGGAATATTTGCGCGTGGAAAAGGAAATGAAAAAATAGTAAACAAAAGTCTTTGGTCTTATTACTCTTTTCATTGACATGTACCACGGGTCCCCTTCCTATTTCTATTATTTTCTTTGATTCATTTCTATTATAGGATTGATTGAATACAAAAATCTATAAAAGTCTGCGATCTTTAATTCTCCTTTTAGTTGACATATACCTGTACTGCTGATTCTTTTCCCCTTTCCAGTATCTTAGTTGTTCAGATATTAGTAGTCCAGAAATTAGTTGTAAAACATAAAAGTAAATGAATAAAAATAGAAAGGTCTTTAATTTTCGTTTTTATTGAAATTTATTACTGATCCTCTTGCCCTTTTCAGTCCTCTGTGGGAATTTTTAGAAGTCTTCACCTTTCAACAACTTAAAAATGATGATGTATGATTTACATGAAACTGACTGTGAAAAGACTAATTTTTCCTGAAGATTTTATAGAATGTGAGTTTTTTATTTGGAATTTGGAAATAATATATGTCGCTCGCGATAACTAACTAGATTTTTAGTTCAAAATTCATCACTTGGCTTGAAAATTCAACTATTTTGTTGCAAATTCCGTTTTTTTTTGGTTCACAATTATTATTTTTAATGAAAATTAAAAACTCAAGAACTCTGTTGAAAAGCAATCATTTTTAGTTGAAAAATTGCGTGAGTTGATTTTAGGCGGAGTAATCTTAGGTAATCTTAGTTTATCTCAATCAATTATTAGAATGTCTATTTTTTGCATTTTTTTCAAAATTTTTCTCTTATTAAGAGCGTTTAACTCGGTTATCTTACGCTATACTAATAAAAGTGCACGCAATCATGAGACTTTGAACAAATATGATGTGATATAATCACAGGAATTTTTGCTGGCAGCAAAATAATATATTATATTTTTTCAGCTTGAGTTCTTGACTATCACGTGACTTTTTCAATCCTCGATGTATACGTGTAAAACAGAAATCTTTTAAAGTGCAACATATGGAATGTCTTTGCAACGTGGCAGTTTCTACTATCGTGGAAAAAATGTTCATGACGCTAATTGGCTTATAATAATCTGATGAACGTTACTATATATAGCAGTTAAAAAATTCCAGATTTCTCAGTCGACGATCACAAAATCTATTGGACAATAAGAGAAAAATGAAGATCACCAGCTGCATTCTTATTCTCATATTTTCAGTTTATCTGAATTTTGTTGGTATGTGTAATTAGGGTAACCGTACTTATAATTTTTCTACTTATTTCCACTTTTTGAGGCATGCAAATTTTGTCTTGCGACGTTCGTAATCTTTGCGAATTTTTGGAAATACTAAATATTTTTCAGTTACTTAATGGAAAAAACATTGGATCAGAGTGAAATGTAATCGTTTTCTTCAAATTTGTTGTCGAATGATAAATATTTGTATATAACTTCATGTTTTAATGTTAGATAGATAGATAAACGTTTATTTTTCAGCCTGCTGGCCTTAAAAAATTGACTTGCTTACACTTCCATTTTTACAGAATTTTCTTAAAAACTAACCCTTAAAGACTAACATCCATCCATTCCTTATATCTAGGTCGCACGCTTTTATCGCCTGGCCTTCCTCACTTCGCCTCGCCTCACACGCTTGTCCCTACTTTTTCGCATTGCCTCGCTTGCCAACCTCTGTCTTCGCTCTAATACCTACTACTTGTCTACTATTTACAATATTTACATGTTACTTATATCTACTTTCTCTCCTATTTACAATCTTTCCGTCTCCATTCCTCTTCCTCCTTCCCTCTCTTCATCTCCATCTTACCCAACACTCCCTTCACCCATGCTACTGCCCTTTTTTCTCCCTTTTCATGCAACAGTGCCTCCATGCTTATCTCACTTCTTTCCACATCCACGCACTCCTCCAACCAGTGCTCCACTCTTGCATCCTCCTTTCCACACAGTTCACATATCATCTTTTCCCGAGGGAGCCAGAACCTATTGAAACCCTCCATACACCCACACCTCATCCTCGCTATAAGCTCCTGACTTCCTTTCTCTCCTTTCACACATAAATATTGCGCTCTTGTCCTTGGCATAATCCACACATAGTTTCCGTTAAACCTTGACTCTCTTATTCTCTCTTTCCCCTCTGTCTTCTCTCTCTCCATGCCATTTTGCTTAACCAAGTCATAAACCTTCCTTCCTTCCTCGTGCATCCTTCTCACTTCATCCATCTGCAGTCCATTCATTCTAAAATACCTTTCCCTCTCAGCCTCCATCTTCCCATCCCCTCTCCTGTTCTCCTTCTCCCACCAAGACTCCCTAACCAGCCTACTTCCCCCCTCTTCCAAAAATGTCTCCTCATATTTACACGCCCTGCTCCCCGCCAGAATCCCTACACTCGTTCTCCCCGTCTCCCTCCTGACAATATACTTAGGCGTGTTCCTTGCCAACCCCAGGGTCCACTTTACATACCTCTCCTGCGTTCTATTTACCTCTTCACTTTCCTTCCACCCCCACACCTCCACTCCATACAATAGCACACTCATCACTAGCGAATCAAACAGCTTCATTCTCCGTCCAAAATCATCTGCGAATAGCTTCTTTCCCAACCCTCACACCTGCCTCATCACCACATTTGCTCTCCTCACTCTCTCTTTTATGTGACCATCCACTCCCCCATTCCTCCGAAACACGAAGCCCAAGTACACAAACTCTTTCACCTCCTGCACCTTCTTTCCCTTCCACTTCCACTCTCCTCCCTTATTCCTTCCCCCTCCTTTTCTGAACACCATAACCTTGGACTTTTCCGCATTCAACTCTAACCCCTTCTTATCCAGGTATCTTTTCAACCTCTTCATCATCTCCTTTAAGGCCTCCTCGCTATTTGCCAGCAACACTATGTCATCTGCATACGCTAGTGACCAAATTCTAACCCCTCCTATCCTACCCTCCTACCCCCCCAGCCTCCAGCTTACTTTCCATATCCGCAATTAAAATCGCAAACAGCGTTGGGCTCAGAAGACCCCCCTGCCTTAAGCCCCTATCCATCCAGAATCCCTCCGAAATCCCCTCCCCTCCTCTTACCTTGTCTTTGGTCTCTTCATATATCTCCCTTACCCTCTTAATTAGGCCTTTTTCTACTCCCCTATCCTCCATCACCTCCCACAACCTCCCCCTATCCACCGACGGAAACGCGCCTTTGAGATCCACAAAAAACGCGTACACTCTCTTCCCCTTCTTCGCTAATTCTCTATCCACCACGTGCTGCAGAACGTAGATATTGTCGGTAGTACTCCTACCCGCCCTAAATCCCGCCTGCGTCTCCGGCAATATTCCTTTCCCCTCGACATCCTTCCGCAGTCTTTCTGCCACCACCATCGCGTATACTTTATACGCCGTATTCATTAGCCTGATCCCTCTATAATTTTCCTTCCTATCTCTATCTCCTTTCTTATACAGTGGCCCTATTAACCCTTCTCTCCACCCTCCTGGGAATCCCTCGCCCCTCCATACTTTCTTCACTACCTCCTTCAGCCTCTCTCTAACCTCTTGTGTACTAAACAGCCATGCTTCGTTCTCCACCCCATCCAACCCTGCTGCTTTTGACCTTTTCAACTTCATTATCTGCTTCTCTATCTCTTCGTCATTCAACTCCTCCGTCTCTGCCTCCCCCGTTCTTCTACTTCCCCCGTCCGTCTTCCTTGAATCTGAGCCCTGGAATGATTCTTTAAAGAATTCCCTCCATTCCTCACTTCCTATCTTCTCGCTGCCCCCCACCCTCCGCTTCCTAAACCTATTTATTATCTTCCAGACGTCCCCCTCTGTCTTAATATTTGCTAACTCCTCTTCCAGCTCTTTCTCCTCTCCCTGTTCTTTCTTCTTACACATCACTCTAAACCCCTTCCTCATTTCCACGTACTCCTCCCTCCTCGCATTACCCTCTTTCAACTTCTTGTACTTCCTCTTCACCTTCTTTTTCATCTTTTTACATTCCCTATCTCAACACGGCAACACCATTCCTTTCTTCTTCTTTCTAAATACCTTCTTTTGCATACACCCTTTCACCTTCTCTTTCAGATCTTCCCATATCTCTTCCACCGAGTCCCCTCCAAAGCGTACCTTTCCTAGCTCCTCTTGATACTTCTCCACCACCTCCCTCGTCTAGGTCACCCTCTCCCCTATCGAGACTTCTTCCCTGCCTTGTCTTCCGCCACCCTCACCTCTTATCCATAGACTCAATGGCTGATGGTCTGATTCCACCCTCCCCTCTACTGCGAATTTTTCCGTCTCCTCCCATCCTTGCATATTCATAACCACATAATCTATCACCGATACCCCGACCTTACTTACGTATGTGTATTCTCCTTCTTCGTCCCCCGTTGCCATACCATTCTCCACTGCCCAGCCTCTATCCTCCATCCAGTCCCTTAGAATCTCCCCCTCCTTATTTATTATCATATCCTTCGATTTCCTTTCGAAGCTCTCCCCTTCCGTTTAAAGTCCCCCTTCGCTCCCCATCCTCGCATTAAAATCCCCACCCACTATCACCATACTCTCCTCTCTTTCGCCCAGCAGGTCCTCCACCCTTTCATTTCCCCCTCTTCCTCTCCGTGAACTTTTTCCTCTAATCCATCTCTAACCCCGGTTATAATTCCCCCACTGGCCCTTCCTTTCTTCTTCACTCTGACCGCCTCCTGAAGTCTCCACCTATACCCCCTTGGCAGCTTTTGCTCTATCCTATCCCATTCCTTTCTTTCTACCCATGTCTCTACCAGTCCCACAACGTCGAATTCCTGGATATAACGCCAGAACTCCTCGTCCTTCTTCTTTACCCCTGCTATATTCCAATACAGCACCTTCACTACTCCTCTAACCTGCCTTACCCCCACCCCCCTACGAAACAAATTCCCCTGCACTTCCTTCAACACATCTTTCTCCTCATCCCACACCCACATTTTCTCGTCTATTTTTATTTTCCGATATCCTACCTTCGCCGATCTCCCTTCACTCTTCTCCCTTCTAGCTCTGTCGTTCAGCATTCTCTGCACCTCCCTTTCCTTTCTCGTTAAATCGTGATCGATGAAAACTGCCTTATCCTTTATCCTATTTTTATTCCGCATTACCCCCAACTTTTCTTCCCAGTTCTCCATCTCTCCAATCGCCACTTGCTTGTCTTTTCTCCCCTCCAACTTAACTTTCCCTACCCTGCCTTTAACCCACCCTATGCTCTGTAGCAGCGCTTCCGTGCCCTCTCTTTCTTCCCCTCTCTTTAGCTTCAACCCTTTTACCACAATATTATTCCTCCTGTCTGCCTTCTCTTTTCTCTCCATTCTCAGCTCCATTGCCCTTAACCTTTCCCTATCTGCCCTCTCTTCATTCTCACTCCTACGCTCTCTAACTTTCTCTTCTATCATCTTTTCTACCCTCTCCCAAATACCTTTAATCTCGCTCCCCCCACCTCCGCCTCCTACTTCCATTTGCGTCCTGCCCTCCATCTTCTCAAGCCTTTTTTCCGTCCTTTCCTTCCACACTCTATTTTCCTCTTCTATCTGCTTCATTTTAGCATCTTTTTCTTTCCTTTCCCTCTCTAACCCCTCTACTCTCTCCCTCATCTCTTTCATCTCCTTTTCCCATTTCTCATCTCTAATTCTTAATTCCTCCCTCAACCCCCTGATCTCGCCTATCAGCATACCGAGCGCCTCCTTCTCCACATTTCCGTCCTCCTTCTCCACATCACCGTCCCGCTCTCTCCCTCTCCTTGACGCGACACTAGACACCGAGCCACGGGCTGTTGGCCGTCGTGGCACGTGAAAAATTTCCTCCCCGTCAAGTTCACTACTCGTACACTCACTATCCACCTCCCGCTCTGCCGCCGGTAACTGGGACCACTCCATGCAGTACCCTTCTCAACCGCCAGATGTCTCTGCAGAATGCTGTCTCTATTGCCGCCAAATTCTCCCTATATTTCCCTTTTTTTCAATTTCTCACAGCCCTTACAGACACCCCTTTCTCTCACTTAACACCCCCACAAATTTTCGAGCACCACACTTGACCCTCGAAGGCCCAATACTCCTGACCACAAATTCCCCCGATTCCTTGCTAAACTAACCTCACTTTCCCAATTTACTTAAATCCCACCTCACCCCTACGCTCCAGATTACTTTTTCTCTCCCCAATTCATCCCACACAACCCTACTCACCTCCTCGGCTTCCACCCTCACACTCCACTCACACCTACCACACAAATTCCGTAAATCCTCTCACCACTTGACACTAACCACGTTCTCGCTTCCGCCACCAACATGCAAGTCTCCATGTTTTAATGTTTATTCATCTATTTTCTGTACACTATACCATATGGCTTCTGTATTTTCTAACTGCGTTTTAATCTTTTCTACCACCTACTTCCTACTATCTTTCCTACTTTCGATTTTTGGTGATCAACACGCCCCACCAGTTTGTTCGGATTCCGGGAAAAGGAATTCCACACATTTCTTACAAACTGGTCATCATTAACCCATGCTTCCGGGCATTTTAAATTTATTATTTATTTATTCAGTTTTCGAAAAAATTGAAAAAATAAATACCCGACATCAACTTTTTTTAAAGAAAAGTTTAGTTGCCTATAATAAATATTCAAGAAATAATTTCTAACTAGTAACCTTAAACTCTACAAACCTAACCCCCTTGTACTGTGCCCGGATAATTCACCCAAAAATTCAATATGACAGCAAAAAAATATCAACGAATTGTTGAATTTTCAAACCTAAGGGACGAATTTGCGACAGACTTGAACTTTCAATCGAAAAAAATAAAAAATAGTTCATCTTTGGTGTCAGGATATAATTGATATAATTTTTGAGACGAAAAGAAACAATCCTGCAGAAATTCTTCAGGGAAGAGAAGAAGGAACTCTACGAAAAAGAAATTTTTTCTAGGTTCATGTTTAGTCGTATTTAAATATTACTTTTACGTAATGCAGCCAGGATTGTGTTTAGAAATTCTGGACAGAGAACTGTAATTTAAGAATCGGGATCCACGTCTGCCACAATAGGTAGAACTATTTTTTGCCACTTATTTCACACGTTATTCAATTTAGTAAAATAAATATTCGTCGAAGCAAAAAAATGTTGGAACAGCTATTGTTTTTCATGAGCCTGTATAAGAATTGAAGGGGAAAAAGTCTCAAAATTTTTAAATTCTAAATATTTAATGTTACATTAAAAAAAAAAAATTGCGAATATCTCGTGAACAGCACACTTGCTAGAGATGTGCTACAGAGTTTTGAATTTTTGAAGATCATTTTACCTGAGAATAAAAAAAATTGAATGGACCTCGTCGACGCGACGGAAATAGGCTTGGCGTCTAGGCTGCACAGTGCCCTCATAACAAAATTCATCTTGGATCCGGTTTGCTTGAAATACAGGACTCAGTTCATATTTCTCGAGTTCTATTTTTCTTCGTGAATATTGCGGATTTCTCCGCCGTTAGTTTAGCTTTCAGGGCCAAATAAGATTAGGTTTGCACTTCGAGAATCAGTTTAATAAAGTGCCCGACGTTTCGTATGAATTAAGTGAGATTGAACATACGCAGTGGAGTCTTTGAAAATTCGGAATAAAATTGGATTCTTCCTCCTCGGGATGATCCTCAGGATGGCTCAGTATTAGTTCATGGAGGAAATAACAAAGCTGCGACCGCGTTTTAAAATTCGCAATTCGAGATTGCGTGTTCATCTTGGTACCTCAGCGTCCGCTGAGGCCTTGCAGACCATAGACGCTTAATATCAGGACGCGATCAAGTACGTCGGAAAGGAGGTAGGAAAGAAGTACCTGCAAAAGGCGAAGACAAGGAAAGACATGAGCCAGAGCGTGACTCAACATGAAGAAGCCGTGGAAACTCCAACTCCCCATCAGCGAGAGCGAGAGAGGGAGCCCACTCTGAGTCCCGTTGAGGCTGGCTCCTCAAAACAAAGTACGAAGAAACCGAGGACCCGCAATACCATTGTGGCGTCCTCGACCCTGAAGGGCGAGGATGTGGAGGGGATCACTCCTACACCTGTACCCATGAAGAAGGAGAAGCAGAAGAGAGCCCGACCCAAGGCGGTCCTGATAAGACCAGCCGAGGGTTCGAGCTATGCTGAGATCCTGAGGAACCTCAAACAAAAGGTGAAGCCAGACACCCTTCGTGTAAAAATCAGGGGTGTCAGGCAGATCCGAAGGGGAGAGGTTCTGGTGGAGGTTGAGCTGGCTGCGGATGGCAGATCAAAGCTGTCCGCGGCCATCAAGGATGCTGTGGGGAATCGGGGGAAGGTGCGTGAACTCGTTCCCCGCATCGAAGTCGAGGTCCTGGACCTGTAATTGATCACAGATGCAGAAGATGTGGAGGCTGCGGTTCGCAAACATATCAGAAAAGCAGCAGCTGGAGAGTTGAAGGTTAGCATGACGAGGAAGGCCTTCAGAGGTAATCTGAAGGCCTTTGTCGAAATGAAAGAGGACCTGGCGGCAAGGCTTCTCCACACGGGACACCTCAAAGTGAGGTGGGTGTCCTGTCGTGTGCAGAAGAAGACGAAGTCTATAAGGTGTTTCCGCTGCCTGGGCTTCGGCCATATGGCGGCGGGATGCAGGGATCCAGACCGGACCCAGGCCTGCTGGAGATGCGGCAAAGAGGACCATAGGGCTGCGGCGTGCAAAAGTACGCCGCAGTGCTTCCTCTGCGCCGCTAAAGAAGAGAAACCCCGGACCAATCATCTGCCGGGGACAATGCGGTGCGCGTCGTTCAGGGAGGCCGCCTCTGTGAAGAAGCCGGAGGAACGACGCAAATAGCTGACTGCAGCCAACCAGGATGCCGAAGGCCGACGAGCCCGGGTTGCGGTTCCGCCACACTGCTGATGACGATGCGGTCATCCTGGTTGGGTGAGAAGTGTTGAAATGCCAAGCTGGCTCTACAAGATGGAAGTCGGTGCACGACTTAGTGGCCTCACCCCAATGTCCTTGAAGTAATGCGATAAGCGGTTCCGAGGACATAGGTTGGCGGGAGGAGGAGGTGAGTTTAGTGGGTATTCCCGTTTTTTAGGTCGAGTCCCACACTCGATGAGTGAATGCATTCTCACCTCCTCTACAAAAAAAAAAAAAAACCTCAAGCTAACGCGTGGTTCTAATTGGTCCAGGCCTTAGTTACTTTCAGTGGGACGCGTGAGTGAAGTTCGAGTAATTCGATTCGAATACAATGTTTTAATGCTCGTCTTTTGCAGCTCATTGTAGTCTTCTCTCTCCGTACACGATTTATACAGAGTTCTGATTAGCAATCCTGTCGGTAACTGATGACAAGAATCTTGCTCATGTAACAATATCATATAGTATTCAGCATGCGCCTGAGCTATAGAGCTACCACATTTGAGGTATCAATTCGGACTGAAAAAGAATGAATCTTAACCAGACGAAGTCATTCAGACTAGATTTCGCTTCCACTCCGAATGAGTCTATGCGTCGGAAACAGATTTCGAATTAATTTGTAATATACCGAAATGATTTGGATTTGATCGGATTAAAACCTACTCAATTTCATTCCGAAACTTTCACCAGGGCAGGTAAAGAAGTTTGCAGAACCTTGAAGCTTATCTCAACCTATTCAGGTTCTCGTTATCTCCGCAATGATTTGCTGCTGTGGTTATAGATGTTAGGTTAACGGCAGTCAAAGATGGAGGGCGTTGAAGCGAATATGTAAATCTTGCCTCCGCTCAACCTGAAGTAGTAGTCAGAGTTGAATATCTTGAATATCTTCAATGATCGATGTCCCTTGTTGTACATATATAATACTGAAACCGAAAAGCTCGTTCATACAATAAAAATAAAAATAAAAACGGATTAATCTAAATTGAGTTGTGATATTATTAACGGATCGAGCCGCGGAGTGCAAGATTAATTTTTGAGCGTTGCGAAATCTGCAGAGTCACAATGCATAAGAATACATAAATGAAACTACAACTTCTGTAGCTGTTTTTTGTCAGTGTATGTAGAACAAAAAATTCATCCATTTCTATTTGTTCTTACAGAATTGAGTTCGCAGGGGGACTCACCTCAGCGCCAACGCTCGCGTTCGCCCCACCGTAACCAAGCTTCTTCAAGCCAACCAAGACGACTAGCTGATCAATCTGTGTTAAGTGAGTAACCGAATTATAGGGCAAGAAAGTTTCAAAGTACGCGTTTCTATTTTGTGTTTTGTTTTATTTCCTTCTTTTAAAGGAATCCATCAAAAATGTTTCACTCAAACGATAAATTTTTGGCAAAAGAAATGAATTTTTAATCAAGAATGATTTGTGCAGTCAACAAAGATAAAAAGTTGAAACCAAATTGGGTAATTTTTGAGTCAAGAAGAGGAATCTCTGACAAAAAAGTGAAATTCTCAACCCGAGGAATATGAATTTCCTACAAAAAAGATAAAGTTCAGCTAAATAATTAAATTTCCATCAAAATAAATGAATTATCTACCGAACAGATTGATTTTCTAACGAAAAAATGTAGTTGCTATATCGACCAAAGCAATATTTTAATTTTAAATGAAAAACACTTGAATTTAACAACAACAGCAAGAAATCCATGAAAGAGTTGAACTTTCAAACTGAA
>CAKNXH010000765.1:115528-137921 GCA_932178445.1 Andricus quercusramuli | reverse complement strand
TGATGATGATGATGATGATGATGATGATGATGATGATGATGATGATGCGTCAATCTCATCGACTTCTTATGTCATTTACTTGATTGATTTGCGCATTCTCTCCCGATTGTTCTGATATGCGCATGCTTCTATCTGAAATCTCCATTTCAGTAACCTGGAAGAAGGGTGTTTTACGATAAAAAGCCACGTTAAAGCCTGATCATGAGTTTAAGTTCGAGAAGATATTGCCGAAACCGCTCAACTGCCCAGACGATTCCGGAAGTTTCTTTTTCGGTAGTGATGAAGTTTTGCTCAGGTTCATTTAGAGTTCTTGAGATGTAGCAAACTGGGTTTTCCTTTTGAGATAAAATTGCCCCCAGTCCAACATTGCTGGCTCCGGTGGTCAACCTAAATGTGTCCTGAAGTCAGGATATTTTAGGACCGGTACTGAGCAAAAAGCATCTTTGAATGTTTTAAAACTTGTTTCGCAAGATCACGTCCTATTAAATGGTTGATTTTTTTTCTTCAGTTCTGTTAGTGGTTTAGCTATCGCAGATAAGTTTTTTTCATAAATTTTCAGTGATATCCAGCTAGAACTTAGAAAGATATGACTTCTTTTTGTTTTTTGGGTCGTTTAAGACCTCTTCATGCTGTGCCAATCATTCTTTGAAATGTAGCTGGAGCGATGAATCAGTACAGTCTACTGCCCTTATCATGGAAAGGGAGGAAGTGATACTTATCTATTTTGGCCTAAGAAACTATTCTATTTTAGAAGAGTATTTGAAAGTGAATCCCAAACATCCAGGATTGAGTTCAGAAATTCTGGACTGAGATCTGTAATTTAAGAATCAGGATCAACGATAAATATTTCGAGCTTCTTTCCTGACTGAGTCGAGACGGTGGGGACTTATTCCTGAACTCTAAGCAGCCACTGTGGGCTGCCACAATAGCTAGCACTCTCCTTCTTTCCGAATTCCATTTTCCTTCCTGAAGATCTCAGCTTTCTCCGCCGTAAATTTGACTTCCAGGACCAAATAAAATTAGGTTTGCACTTTCGAGGGTCATATTAATAAAATGCCAGATGTTTCGCATGAATTAAGTGAAATCGAACATACAGGGTCGATTTGTTGAAATTTGAGAATCAAATTGGATTCTTCCTCCTCGGGATGATCCTCAGAATTGCTCGGTGTCAGTTCTTCGAGGAAATAATAAAGCTGCGACCGAGTTTTAAAATTCACAATTCGCGATTGTATGATAAACTTGGTACCTCAGCGATCACTACATGGGGACAGCGACTTTCGACCCGAGCTTCAGTCCGACAGGTAAGTTTGCTTCTCAAGCCAACGCGTGGTTCTGATTGGTCGAGGCCCTAGTCACTTCCAGTGGGACGCCTGAGGGAAGTTCGAGCAATTCAAATCAAATACATTGTTTTAATGCTCGCCTTCAGAAGTTTGCGTTTAAATCGCAGTCCTTACTCTCTGTACACGATTTACGTACAACACTGATCTACAGGCTCATCTGTCACTCGTGAAAAGAATTTAGCTTTAATAACATTATGGTATAGTATGTAGTATGCACCTGAGGTATAGAGCTGGCACGCGATTTCATGTTCACGATTGACTTTTGTGCATTGCCAATTCTGCAACATCACAATACATGCGATTGAATAAATGAAACTGTAACTTCTCTAGCATGTTTTTCTCAGTGTAAGTACGCAAAATTTATTATTTATTCATTTATATTTGTTTTTACAGAATCAAGTACGCAGAAGGACACATTTCGGATCCCACGCTCGCGCTCGCCCCAACGTAACCAACCTTCTTCAAGCCAATCAAGCCGACTAGTTGTTGAATCTGCGTTGAGTAAGTAAGAAAGTGGGAGTGTGAGTCAATCCAATTGAAGAGTAAAATTCAATATTTGAATGACTAGTCATTTTTTTTTGTTTGTGAATTTCCAAAAAAATAATCAAATTCTTAACCAAATAGTTAAATAGTTAAAAGGAAACAAAATTTGAACCAAATTGTGAGGAAAAAATGTAACTGTATTGTTAAAAATTAATCAGTTCTGTTTGAACTTTTAACTTATTTGTTGAAAATTCTACTTTTGGTTAAAATATAAACTGTTGCATTTTTCATTAAGACTATCTTTTTTAGTTCAATATTCAACTACTTAGTGGAAGTTGAACTACTTTACAAAAAACTAATTTCTTCTGGTTTCAAGATTTATTTCTTTTCGTAGAAAATTCTTCTTTTTTAGTGAACAATAAGCTGGTTGGTTTATAAATAATGATTTCTGGTTGAATATTTAACTCTTTTGATGAGAATGCATCTTTTGGTTGATTTGGTGATTTTTCATTTATCCAATCTGAGTTTTCGCGTAACTTTCACTAGACCAGCTAGACTATCTTACTAACAGATATTTTTCCAGTGGAATTGATCAATCTCTTTTGTTTTCTTACAAAAAAAGGTGCCATAGAGGCCAGAGGAACACGGTTACAAATTCTTGGGGAAAAACCACGTGATCTATTTTGTAATCCCGGTGGTGCCAGCGTTATTTATCTACAAATGCCACGCAATCATGTTGTTCGTGGAACTCTGAACCTGAAATATTACATGAATGGTGTTCCTACCTGGATGAAATTAAGAAGTGGATATAAGATAATAGACTCAGCTGACCGAGTTTTGCTATACGATGCTGGTTGGAAATCATTCTTTCTACAAGGGGATTTTGGAATCAATGTACGTACAGATATTGATCCTAATGTTCGAGGATACAAGTGTTTTATACAAACAGAACACGGTCTTTACAAAGCAGATCTTGAGCCACATCCTGCAGATGAAGAAGTAAATCTGCGTCTAATTTTGAGAACAACCATCTATGTAGTAGTGCCAGAAAGGAACCTCCTTTATGCGGGGGAACTAGAGCCTTTCCCAAAGCATATTGCACCTCGATGGATTAATCTGTAACGACCTTGGGATTTACCGAATAGCCAGACATCCTGATTTTTTATCTCGGTCATCTTCTGATTTTTTGTGCTATGTACTGATTTCTCTTGCCCGAAAAGAAGAGTCGAGATTTTCATTGCGCAACTCTAAACTTTGTTCACAATTACTGAGGGCGCAGTATCATTGTGACTATTCAGTTTAATGTCAAGGAATTGAAATATGTAGAATTCTACTAATATTTAACTGAAAGGTTATGCTGAATTATTGAAATAAAAATTTTGACCTCGAAAAACTTATTTGTATAATTTATAAACTTGGGAAATGGACATGCGATTTCATTTGCTTCAAAATTCAACAATTTTCATGAAAACAAAAATTCAATATTTTTGATTGAGAATTCAACTGGATCGTTAAAAATTTCTTTTATGTTTTAGAAAAATAACATTCCTGTGGAATCATTCATGTTTTTTGATTGACAGTTCATTTCTTTGGTTGAAAATGCAACTATTTTGTTGAAAATTAAACTCATTTTTGCTAAAAATACATTTTTTTGTTTGAAGATTCATTATTTCGACTAAAAATTCATTTCTGTTGTTGAAAATTCATCTATTTTTTTGTAATTTCTTTGTTTAAGAATTAATTTTGTGCTTAGATTTAACTATTTTGTTGGAAATTAATTTTTCCACTACAAATTTTAATATTAATTTTTGTCTTGAATATTCATCTTTTTGGTTGAAAATTCACGTGTTTTGTTGAAAAATCGTTCTTTTCTGTAGAAAATGAATATTATTGGATGAAATTGCAACTGCTTGGTTGAAAATTAATCTGTTTTGGTTCAAGATATTGTGTTGAAAGTTCGGTTTGTTAGTTGAAAAATTAAAGATTTGGCTTAAAGTTCAACTAGATTTTCAAAAATGCATTTTTTGTTAATGATTTGTCATGTTATTTGAAAATTCATACTTTTGGATTGAAAATTGCATTCTTTTTTTAGAACAATTTTCCTTTCAACCTAAAGATTCAACAATTTATTATGTTTTTTGGTTAGAAAATTAATCCTTATGATTGAAAATTCATCTTTTTGATTGAGAATTCACCTATTAAAATTCACCTATTAGGATTATTTTAAAGTTAAAATGCAACCTTCTTCATTGGAGAAAATTTGCAAAATCTAATAGGGTTCTGCATAACAATACAGCACTTTATCAAAAAACACTCGCTTTATTTAAATATGACAAACTAAAAAAATATAAAATTATATACTGGATAAAGAAAGGGATTCAGTTTAGGAGATAACTTCTCTTGCTATGGGAATTCAAAACGTGATGACAAAAACAGTATTGAAAAGAATTCAATAATTGTCACGTCATCATTGAACAGGAAATTTTTGAATACTTTTCAATGCAAGTTTAAGGCGAGGGTTAGTAAGTCCTGACTAATTGTTTGTTGTAGGTACTTTGTCACTAGCAATCCTATGGGGCTTTTGTCAGTATAATAATTTAAATAAATGAGCTGCAGTTCAAAATAAAGATTGTTTACTACAAGATGAAGAATGGTTGAACAGTTAAATTGATAGATTACAAACTTAAAGTCACCTTTCTATTAAACAAAGGGTGGGAGTGAGAGTAAGGGTTGTTGCTTGCACCACTGAAGCCTTCCCCTAGATGCAAAAATGTTGTGTTAACATGATTATTCATTTCTCTAACTGACATATTTTAGTTCTTCTGTTTCTCCTCTTGGTTTAATACTGGAGGCAAAAATTCGCCCCTTTGGAAGCTCAGTCAATATCAGCATCTGGTCACTTAATGCTTCAACAATAAAGGAAGATAGTATTGTATTTGTATTGTCGTAACTTTGTGATATCTATCACAGGAAAATTAATTTTCAAGCCCCACGAATTGGGCCGCCAATTGATATGCTCCTTACTTTTGGGTGGGATTTTCTAGATGTAGTAAGAAGGATATACGTCGGGATAGTGGATGATTCTCTATTATGAGGTAGTGAGGAGGAATGTTCTGATGAGGTAATAGGAGACAGGAGAGTTAGAGGACACATGGGAGGGAGTGAGAAAGAAAAAAATGGCGGAGGAGGTTGTCGGAGGGGGGAGTGAAGTTTCTATCTCGGGAGCTAGAAAGAGACAATTGATTGTTGGTTTGCTCATGAGAGGGGACGAGGGATCAGGCCTTAATGTGGTTGCTGACGGGCGTCCTGGAGACGAGTGGTTTCTAGCTTGGCTAACAAGGAGGCTCGTTTTGCCAGATAACGTTCCAATCGGGCCATGCTCTTTGGTTCCTCTTTCCGGCTGGTAGGTGGCGTGGTGTAGATCCTGGGACACCCGGGAGTCTTCATGAGGTAGTGCCAGGCTTGAAGTCCATCCATGACGCAGAAAGAGATAGCGAAGTGATTATCTCATACGAGAGAGAGATATTCTCAAACGGCGTTCAAATCTAGGCGGGAACTGAAGGTAATCAGGAAGTCGATCGAATTTGAATACGGAGTCTCATGGCGCAGAAAGAGACAGAGATAGGTTATCTCATACGAAAGAGAGAGAGAGAGAGAGAGAGTCTCAAGCGATGCTTAAGTCTGGTGAGGACTTAATTTAGGCGAGAAATCGATCGTATTTGAATATGGAGTCTCTTGACGCAGAAAGAGACATAGATAGGTTACCTCATACGAAAGAGAGAGAGAGAGAGAGTCTCGAGCGACGCTTAAATATGGTGAGGACTTAATTTAGGCGGGAAGGTGAGTGAGTTTGAATGCGGGATTTTGTGGATAAAAAAATATTTGTTTATTCAAGATGGCGATAGGCAGGTATACAGTAAAAAAAAATAAATTATCAAGAGGAAAGCCGATTAAAATCGTAGACGGCGGCAGGTCGTGTTCGATGAAGGAAGAGGAGGCGCCGGAAGCTGGCTTGGGAGGGGAGGAAATGGAGTCCCGATGGGAGAGAAAGACAGAGTAATATCAATTATTTCTTCGGTATCAAAGCGGGATTGAGAGGGGGGAACCGGAGTGGATTTGTTGGGAATTAGGCTTGGGATATGGGAGGAGTTCAAAGATTGTGATAGCCATAGGGGAGGGATGTTAGGGAGAGGGGATGGTTCAGGGATAATAAAAGATGGAGGTGGTGACGCGGTGATCGGGAAAACGTACTCGATTGGAATCCTCAGTATTTCGGTGAAGATGTGTTGAATTTCTGTGTCCTCTATTTGTCTCGGCACTGGAGGGGGAGGCAGGTGACTCAGCTCCCTGTCAGATGCGTCGGAATCTGGTTCGGAGTCTGAACTAAAAATTCCGGCCTCAGCAGTCTTGATGGCGAAGGCCCTGAGGTTGAAGTCCCAGGACGGGAGGCGTCGCAGCAGGCCTGGAACGTGGCTGCGCCCTCTAGTGGCGAATCGATGCGCACTAGGGATGTGGATAAGGTTAAGGTGGGACGTTGGTGATACGAGGAGCTCTGCCGCTGGTCCCGGCGTAGTTGAGCTAGGGTCTTCGATTTTAGTTCGCCCTGTAAAGATTTGAGTTAGCGGAATTTTGGTTGGTTGGTCGTGGGAGAAGTTAGTCAGTGTATCGGCTGAGAGGGCTGGTATGCCAGCTAAAGTTAGTGAATTTACAGATAAGCAAGTTGGAAAGTGAGGCGTCGAAGTTTGTTGCTGCTTCCTCACAAGAGGACGAAGGCAATGCGTCGTCAATTGTCCACTGGCTGGCATCCAGCTGGAGGACTCGGGCGGTCGAGAGAGAGAGATCTGTTGTGCACAATGGCTTGTGGTGGAAACCTAGGGCTGACAACCAGCTGTAAAGTACCTATGGTCGTCATCCAGCTGTGGGGTTTAAGTGAGAGGGTCTTAGTGAGAGGGTTCTGGCATCCAGCTCCCAAACACTTTCTGATCGTTCTGGGCCCGTGCGCGCCCTTTTAACGGGGAGGCTGCGTGGGCGTTGCGTGGGAGTAGAGCGGAGAGGGTAGAAAATCGTTGGTGGGAGATGCGCGCGTCGAGTTTCAAGGGCCGCTCTACTCGCGACTCTCGCCTCTACTCGCCCTACGTCTTGCTGAAGTCACTGCTGACATCATTTCATGGAGTACCTATTTCTCTCTCTTTCTAACTTACGGGTCTAACTACTAGTTATTATAATTTAAAATGGTTGCCTATTGAATGAATAAACGTCGTCTGCGAGAGTGTTTTAAATCTACCAATGAAAGAGTCTCACTCTATACGAGCCGCGTATAACAATGTCATCAAAAATATAAAATGAAAAATGTTTATTTCTAAGACATCACTTTGAATCTTTTTCTGAATTATACAATGAGATTCATTTTTAATATATGAAACTTATTGTAGCGTTAGAGATGAAGCAAAATGCACATTGAGAACATAATGCAACTTACACAACAAATCGGATGCAGTTATTGCGCTTGCGCGATCGCCTCTTTGAATGTAACATCGGTAAGCTTGGATGAATATTCGGAACTTGGTGTCGCCTTTGATAAGTCTAATGTACGGCTGCAAATTTTAGATTTTCCCTCCGATGTTGAAAATGAGCTGTAACTCTCCTTTCTAAGTCCCTCAGCACCATTTATTTTTCCCTGAAGAAATGTATAAATTTCAAACATATATTTATTTCTATAATGAATAGGAGTGGTATCACCCTGTGTGTTTGGTGAGCAGAAGTGGGACGAGTGACGTTCAAGTATTCGTTAATGCTTGCCATGAATGAAAACTTGAGAGCAAGATCGTGCACATGCGCAGAGCTGTTTTCGCAGTTACATGTTACGCACACACCCCTATGTTATATTTTGACATCTCGGAGCATATTTAGGTTATGTTCCTTTGTGTTTTTCTGGAACAATTTATGGACGGTTCGCAGTCGGCAAGATCTGAATGTTGGTTTTTGAACATTTCCATTGCATCGGCGATTTCGAAAAACAAAAAAGAGAATACATTTTTATGACAGCAAGTTTCATAGTTCGCCTGATTAACAGTTGTATTAAAATAGCGGAAATACTGACTTGAAATGCTAGAGCTACGTTCATTTTTTTGGAAAATTTGAGGATCGATATGTTCTACTCTCAGTTTAAAATCAACTTTCATATTAAAACCATTGGGATTTTCTACAGCAGGTATTGCGTACCAATGTTTCAAAGAAATTGCTCCATCACAATTTTATTTTTCGAAACCGGCAGCACAGAAATGTTCAAAATTTCAGCTGGCCTTTTACCCGTTGAGAAATTGGTATTGAGTATAATCGCCTCAGGTAGTTGTAACGCTAAGACTCTCAAATTTTCTGAAATTTCAAAGACATGAATGCATTACGTTAAAAAAAATATATTTTAATATTTCTTTTAAGCGTTACAATCTCTTATTTGTCTCCGATTTGGGCCTAGTTCGGGTCAGTGTTCAACTGTTCATTACATTAATATTTGTTGAGGAAAAAAATGTCCTTGTTTCGAAGCGAAAATCCCCTATTTTCCCTAAAATTGAGCTGCTGAACCACTGTGATACCTGTTGCAATATAAATATGTCAAGCGAGTTTCTCATACATATTTATTATAAACTCACCATTTCTCCGTTATAATCGAAAAGTCGGGGGTACTTCTCGTGAATATCCGGGATGGCCGGTGTCTTCTTTGAAATCCACTCTCTCCTATACTTGAAAGCCTGTTTGAGTAACAAAATAATATTCTCCTTTTCTGAATTATGTGGCATCTTGTATTCCAGTAAACATGCCTCAAATGGAAAATATAAAGTTAATAAAACGAATTTTTTTACATGCTTTAACTAAAAATAGCTTCCTTCTTTGCAGTTCTTTGCTCACAATCCCATCGAATTGGCAATAAGGAAAACGAGAGAAAGTGGAGGGCCTGAAAGAGAGGTCAGTTTTCCGCTTCTGTCTCTCCTTTCGTCTTTCCTAACAGTAAAGGGCTAGACAGAGAGAGGAGAGTTTCTAGCAGAAGTGACAGCGACAGCGCGCTACATACCCTTCAGGGCACTCAGAAAATTGCATAGAGCATGATTTTTCAGAAAAACGTGATAAAAAAACAGGGCCTTTTCCCTCCGCCCACGCTGTGATTTAGTCTAAAAAGGCCCTGCGATAGCATGTAAGCAACAGTCGTGTATCACTGAGTTCAGTGTACATTCATAAATAGAAGCTCTATCAGCACGAATCTCTCTCGACAACATTTATTCTCGTCGACGACCCCCGAACTTGCCATCACGGTAATTAACTCCCTTCGTCGTTCAATTGGTTGAATTGTTGTAACCAAAAAATAAGAATTCTCGATGAAAAATGTAAGAGCTGACATTTCAATAAAAAAAAATGTTACGTAACAATTTTTAAATTATAAAACATTATTTTGTGCTTACTTGTTTATTTCGAATGATATATGTGATATAGGATTAGTTCATTATAATTTATATTTACATTAAAATTGTTAAATTGGAAAACAGGATTCGTTTCCTTAGTTTTTATGTTTACAGATGAATCTGAAATATACTGGATGATTTCAAACTTTTCCATGACGTTCACTTCTTTGAATTTTTTGAATGGCGGCTCTTCGGGCTTTCCTAATTGATTTGATGTTGCCGGAGCCATGGTCATTGACGATGTAATCATACGGCCCATTTTTCGTTTGTTGTTGATGGATTCTTCTACATATCGCTCAGCAACTGTGCTGCTTTTCCATCCTCCGTGACGTGTCAGAGGCATTAAATCAAGGTAGTGTAAAGATGTCAGTTGCAAGGCGCTAGATGTTGATTCCTGAAACTCACCTTGTTCGTTTGATGCCTATTCGATGTGATCGAAAGGCTTTACCTACATGTTTACAAGCATATTTAATCTCATAATAAATAAGATCTGGATTTATGTATTTATTCACTCTTGCCTTTTCAATCGCGCTGCTGTATTTTCGAATACTTGGAAAACGTTTCTGTTTCGTAATTGTGAAGCGCAAGTTCAACATCTTTATAACAGGTAAAACGGTCACCGTTCTTGAAGGGTATTTCTGTGTGCACATGAAAATAGCATAAATAAATGATGGATTAGCTAAATACCAATTAAACTTTGGTTAAGTAGTTAATCACCTATTTCCCTATAGTTAATCTCAGGATAAACTGTTTAACCGAGCTTCTTGAAACCGGCTTCTTTCCTATACAAAATTTGTGTACATCAAAATTCAGTTGAATTTACACATATCAAATGTTACATTATGATAATTGATATTTTATAATTATAAATTCTGAAAATAAGTACCTAACGGTTGTAACCGCAAATGTAGATAACACTGGCTACGCTCGCGACAATTTTGAGTGATCAAATACATTAGGTTTTTGAATGAAAAAATTATTCTTATGTAATGAGCATTTGATTGGTACGACAAATGTTGTTAAACAGCTGATTAGAAAGATTTGAAAAAGCCCACTGATTTAAAAATCAATAAAAACATACCTATACAAAGAGTTCAAACATCCCATGTAAAATGTTTCACGTCAGACCGACCTGCAGTCAATTAATTAAATAAGATGAAAACAATATGTAAGCAATATTTGTATTCAAAATATGATATAAAAGACGTATGATATTATAAAAACTTAAAAATGGTTTAAAAAACATTTTACCAAGTTGGCAATACTTCGCGACACACCGCTTGCCAACTTGGTTGAACGCCTACTGAGGAAAACAATGGAAGTGAAAGCTGAAACGACACGCAATAATAACAATGTAATCTATCATAATAATAATTTAACTTTCAACCAATTGGTTGATTTTTTCTAACCAAGAAATAAGAATTCTCTTTAAAAAATGTAATTTTTTTTTATATCTTCAAAGTCTAATTTAAATATGAAATTACCCTAGTGGCTAGAAATTTATTATCCGGAGCTTCCCTGAGAAATTGTTCGATTTCCTCCGACGACGAAACCTTTGACTTCTTTCTTTTATGGCCTTTTGATTTCCTTTTCAGGAATGCTGTCGATTTTTTGTATTGTCTTTTCCTTCTTTGTTAATTATTGTGCTTTTGAGCATCGACCATTTTGAGCACAGAGTAGGGGGATTGTATTTCTCAGACAAATGGACGAAATAAGCTTTCAAAACATTCTCCGATTTCAAATAAATTTGATTTGAGGCTTTTCATTCGGTATATGTAAATATATGAGAATTATTATAATAATTCTGCGTTCCGCATAAGATCGTTAGTAGCTCCGTGAATTTCTCGTGATTTAAAAAGCAACAACAGCTGTATCTGGAATGTCTTCGGGGGTGTAAGTATTTTAATTCTCACTTCCATGTTTATTATTTATTTTCCTCATATTCGCACAGACTCTGTCTGATTCTCGCTTTGTTGTTTCACGCTCGAAATCATTCAAAATTACTCTCGAAACTCAGGGCGGCGTCCCATGATAGCAGACTGGCGTTGCGTTTTGCGTCAAATCACTAAAGATTTCAGACAATGAGAGAGTTTGTGCGGATAACTAGGAGAATATCATTGGTTGAACTGTCTAATTATTTGATACAAAACGGAACGCAATTCTCGAAACATGGGATGCCACTCTAACGTTTGCTAAGTGCATTGTATGTCACTGGGCAGCAAGCGGCTACATTACGCCTGCTTTACGTGCATGCAATAGCGCGTTTACAAAAGGGATCAGACAAAAAATATATTTTGAATAATAACTAGCTTCCGACGAATATAATAATTTAAAAATAGAAAACACTGTAATATTAATCTGTTTTTGTGCAAGAAGTATAATGCACGTTTGGCACCGTCACCTTGAATTAATTAAATCAACACTAATTATATTCAGCGCCAGACCTTTCTTGAATCCGAAACTTCAAAACAATGACAAATGAGCGAAATTTAAAAAGGTATCCAAAGTAGAATTCTGATTTTCAAATTCTAAATTCATCTCAACACACAAAGGACATAACCCAGGTTACGATGTACTGGAATTAGAACCTGCTCATCATCTTCCTGTGCTAGCTCAAATCAAAAGTAGAAAAATTCTATAAAGGGCGTGCTTTAGAATTGAGAAAGGTTGCTTTCTTCTGGATGACGACACAGTTCATCAAGGCAGCAATTAGCAAATCTCGTTGGTCAAATTGAATTTTCACGTTTGAATGACAGCCCAGGACTTATCCTGGAGAACAAAATTAAAATTTTATTCTTTTCTCGACGCTGCTCTAGAATTTGACTAATTGATTTTCTAAAAGCATATTTGGGATTCAAGAATAATAATATTCGGGAAATAATTTGTAAATAAACTAAAAATTTGAATAGATTCATTAAAAATATTGATTAGTAAGCTTATCGGTAACAATCGACAATAATCTTGCTCTACTAACAATTTGATGTAGTTCACAGTCAACTGATTTGACTTTTTGGACCAACTAAACTTGAGTTTTCACTTTCGAGGTTCAGGTTAGTAAAATTCCAAATTCTTCGCATCAGTAAATTATAATAACTATAATAAATCAGTCCTTTTTAATTACAATATTTGGCTTCAGTGAGCTAGAAATGCATACAAATTCAAAACATTAATAATACTAAATTTTAGATACAACAACAAAAATCCTGGTCCCTACTTAAATTGGACCCATTTCTGCGCAGGTATCCAATACTTCTTCGTCAAATTCGCTCGCATAAGGAATTTCGATCTTGAATTCTGTGAGCGATTTCTTTGTAGGCTCAAAGTTAGTGCAACTTTTACCTGGCAAAAGATACCCTGCTCGCAAAATAGCATCTGCTGTCTCAAGACACATTATGTTTCTTAGCTTGTCCTTTATCATCAGTTTCTTCTTTAACTTTCACCCAATATTCGTCAGAGGTACTGGCATCAATTTTAAGACGGCGAAGAAGTTCCTTTCCCTCACATGTGGCATTGCTGTCACCGCATAAATCTTCAGACATTTCCGCAATATCTACGATACTGCCTTTATTTTGACGCGACGCTATTTCAGGACTGAAAGAAGACATTTTTGCCAGAATCTCAATATTATTTGGTGTTCTGGCCTAGAGTTGCTCGCACCATGGAATTAAAAAGTTTGTACACCTTTCTTTTATTACTTTGAGTGCTTCGGGTGCACAGTTAGCTTTCTCTTTATTGAACAGATAACCAAAATTTACACATTCTTTGGCCATCAAATAATTTTGAAATGGAAAATAAACGAGGTTCTCATAGAAAAACATAGATTTTTCCAGCTGAGATGGGACCACAATTGATTTTAGGCTACCGTACGAAAGGTTATCAGAGTCCTGTAAAAGTCTGAAAGGTTCAGCTGTGTGAGATTGAAAAAGTTTGTTGACAGTTACTACATTCTTCAAAGCGTGATGTAAAAATTACATATAACTTATTTTCCGCGTTGTCATACTTTGCGAACAACTGATCAGCTTTGTAGCCTGCGTCGCCTCTCTCAGATTTGGATAGGTGGAAATGCAATTTTAAACTATCCCCTTATTCAATGATTGTCTCAATAGCGTCTAATCTAGCCAGCCATCGAGTTCCCGACAGGTTGGCTATTTTCTTTGGATTATTGCCATCCGCTATAATATTGTGCACTAAATTGTAATCAATACCTCTCTTTGTACTCTTTGAGAACCACGATTGGCTCTCTTTGACCATGGTATCTAAATACCTTAGTACTCTATCACATGCATCCTCTGCGCATTTATGCAAAGCATGAAACAAGCATTTAATTTTAATGAGAATCCCGTTAATCTCTGCCAGCCTGAAGGAAACAGAATTGTGGGCTCCCACCGTGGCGTTCGCCCCATCAACACCAATCCCTAAAATCCTGTCCAACATCAGGCCACCATTTGCTTTTTTATGGCAATGTTCTGTTTGCCGCAGTTCCGCATTGTATTTCAATTAACCTGTAGAAAGTAGTTTTAACACGTCGAAGTTTTTTACCAAAATATCTTACCATGAAACCTAGGCCTTTCTTCGTATCTATTGCAGTGATCTCATCTAAGATTAATGAATATCGCGAATTTCCAATATCGTCGATCAACTACTCAAATAAACATGGCGATAAAACATTGCGTATTAGCCCCGTACTCAGCGACCACTACGAAAAGACAGCGAGTTTATACCCGAGGCAATGCGTGGTTCTGATTGGTCGCGGCCCTAGTCAGTTTCAGTGGGACGCGTGAGGGAGATTCGATTTGATTGGAGGACAGATTTGGGAAACTCTGCCGTCGCCGTAGAATTCCAATACAAATACAATTATTAATGCTCGTAAACATAATTTGTACCCTCCACATGTTAAGGCGTAGGCTTTGGGCCCACTCCGTCGGCTTGCGGGTTCGATTCCCGCCTCGCACTCTGGAAGAGCCTCGGTGAACACTTGCCTAGCAAGGGAGCTGTTCATCTCCGGAGAGTCGTAGGACCGGTACCTCTAGAGAAAAAGGTTCTCCAAGTACTTAAGGCTGTTGCTCTTCGTGGTTCGGAACCCACCTTAAACTGTAGGTCCCCCTCCCACCACCAAGTAAGTGTGTGGGGGGTGTGTAAAGGAATAGGGAAGAGATACAAGAAAAATGTAAACCCTCAGGGGACACATTAGAAGCTTTCATTCCATTCCTAGTGAAATTCGTACTTTTCAAGAAACTGCAATTAATATTTTTTATGAAAATTTTCCATTGAAAGAATGCTTCTATATGGATTCTGATGACCTGAATAACAACATTTTAAAAGTTAAAATAAGAAGTGGATAACTTCATGATTTTAATTAAAGTTCTCAATTATATCTAAAATTGAGGTTTTATCAAAGTAAATAAATAACCAACATACTAGTTTTTCACATTTTTATTTGTTATGCTTTTTTTACATTATATGTGAAAAAAATATGAAAAACATTTTTAATTAATGATATTTTTAACATTTTATATTTAATCGATATTTAATTTTATAATTGAAATTCTCGATTGCGGTGCGATGAAAAAATCAATAATTAGTTTTTTTATTACATCATTTTTTTAAAGCTAAAGTCAATTTTGAAATTATAGATTTTATTAAAAAATACAGACATATTATATTTTTGGAATATAAAATCAATTAAAAATAAAAAATTGAGTTCACTTTTAAGAAAAAAAACACAAAATCAGTTTTTTGAGTATTATTTAAAAAAGCAAAATTAAATAAAAGCTTACTTGAATATAAAAAAAATTTTCTTGAATAAATAAAAATATTAATTCACTTTACTTTTTACTTTTTACTAGAAAATAGAACTTAAAAAATGTTTATATTTAAAAAAAGTGAATTCAATCATAATTAAAATTTTTAAAATTATTATTATAATATTAAAATATTATAATTATATAATATAAAATATTATTATAATTATATACATTTTTATATTATAATTATAATATTATATAAATTTTTATGTTATAATTATAATATTATATAAATCGAATCAAAATTGAGTTTAATTTTTTTTCAAATTTGTTTAAAAATGCACTTTAAACAAATAATAACTTACTTTTTGAAAAATCACTGCACTGGAGTAGTAGTAATTAGTAGAGGTTCCACCGTGTTTGTAAGCCTGGGTTTGAGAAAATGGAAGAAGGTTTGAGAGATCTATGAAGACGGTGGTGGGAGTAATGAATGGAAGAGTTTGCTCTAGTAAAATTAAAATGTTTCTTACCTCTTTCACAAATCAATTTTCCCCATTTTTCATTCAAATAATTGAAGGACTTTTTTAAAAGCTTTTGTAACCCCATGGTAGAATGTCTGTGCTACCAGGAAGAATGATCCTTTTATCATCTTGCCAACTCAAAGCAATTTTTTTCTGCTCAATTGAGTGAACTTGATGTTTTCAGCTTTGAATTAGGCACTGAGATTTTGTAAGATTTTCACAGGAAAATAGACAATTTTTATAATCTTCAAACATAATCCTTTTTAAAGATGATTGTTTAACACCTTTAGCTTTTTTCATATTTCATGAGACCAAGCTGTTCTTTATTTGCAAGAGGAATTCCATAAACATTGTTTGAAGGATAGTCAGGTGTATGAAATCTATGTATATGTCTTTTCATATAGTCATAAAAATTTAGAACTGTTAGATGATAAATTAGACTATCTGTGTCAGTATGAAGAAATTTTGCATTATTATTAAAAGTCTGCTTCATGTAATTGCAGTGGAACTCATAGATCATTATTTTTGATGTGTCGAGGATGGTGAATCCTACATGAATAGGTTTATTAAATTTAATATTTAATCGACTTAGTTTAATAATAACCATATTTTCATCAAATATACTACAATTGTGGAAATTTGGTTTAGCGATGAGTGTTTTTGTACCGTAAGATTCCCCCCACTCTGTAAAGAAAACCCATGGTTTTTGTTCAAACTGTAAATCCCTGTGAATATTATTTAACTTCATACCTAAACTCAAATACTGCTTTAGATTTCTATAATGGAGTATATATTTTTGTTGATTTGTTTAGACTTGTCATCAGTTTAATCTGAAAGAGTCAATAAACCTGAGGTGTACATTTATACCCTCCCCATGTTTAGTGAAAGAAATATATTATCTTTATTTACAGGTGATAATGTAATACCCCTTGCAAAACGAGTTGCTAAAGTTTTAATTAAGAAATAAGAATAGTAACCAGATAAATTGCGAAATGCGATGGGAATTATATAAGAGTTTTTATACCCCAAATTTCATGATGTGTGGCTAGGTTTCCTAAATTTACCTGTAAGTTTTCAATGGTCACGATTTTTTATAACACCAGCTTGAAAAACTTTTTCACAAATATGACAATTTGTAGCTAAATTAAAATCCTTTTGTCGTTGTAAACTTAAGGGTTCCATCAATGTAATGTTTTTCAAATGATTCAACTCTTTTAGCTAATTCTTTCAATTCATCTATGAACCATTCTATGCAATCTTTTCCATTATACACTTTAATATAAGAAATAGAATCATAGAAACTACATTTCATGTAATAATCTATGCTATAAGGTACATGTTTTTGATACACGTTTGTTTTTGAATTTGAATATGTGTCATATATCGGTTCTGAAAGACATTCACAATCAGCATAAACAACGAAAGGAACTTTTTCTTTCTTTTTATAATTTTTGAATCTCAATGTATGCTCTTGTTCTTCTTTGGTAGACATTAGAACCCTACATTTGTTTATATTTTCACTCGATTTTATGCTTTTGAAAAGAAGTTTCCATTTTAAAGTGACATAAACACCTATGACGTATTAAAGTGGATTGATGAACTTTGGTTATTTATGACTTCACTAATAGGGATGAGTTTCTTATCCATGTTAAGTTATGAATAGGTTTATTAATATTAATATTATCATCTTCAGTATAATCTCAATCGTTTTGATAAATTCCAGTATTTTCAAGTACTAAAAGACGTATTGCAGGTAAATTTGATTTTTCTCTGCTTATGGGGACCGGTTTTCTTATTAATAAACGAATTTCGCAAGCGGTTATCGACATGCAATTCATTAACGATCGGTTATCATACTTTGTACTAAAGTGTCACGTCCTGTGACGTAATATAACTATATTATTAATACCTATATATTCAATAATCGCTACATTTATACTTATAATTTATATTATTAATTATGATACAAAAGGATTATGTACTTATAAAAATGCACAAACTCGACCATATACATTTTTATCCATCATGATACAATCAATAGTCTGAACTCCACAGTAATACCACGCAGTTTAGAAATCTTCACTTTCTATACACCGTTAAAATACAATGACTTTTCACCTACAAATTTCCGTACTCTCCTCATAAAAGTCAGCCACGACAACATTAAAGAGGGCGGCACAATGACCAGCTCCTTGGACTCAAGAAACGACACCCCGTATACTACGCCTTCAGCTATAGACACCTGGATATAGTGACTTGATAGAATAACTTCTTGTCTACAAATCTCCGAACGCAACTCATGAAAGTCAGCCAAGAAACATTAAAGAGGGTGGCACAATGACCAATCCCTTGGACTCTAGAAATGTCACCCCCGTGTACTACGCCTTCAGATTTGGACATCTGGATATCAATTGATTTCAATTGTTACGTCCCCTCGCCGTCAAGTTTTTGGTTATCAATTTTTTGGTTGTTACCACAATGGAATCTGGTGTATATAAACCCAGGATCAGAATCAGAACATTAGTCAGTCTATCTTCAAATTTCAAATCGGGCGGAAGCTCTGCTTAAAACTCTAAATTCATCTCAAATTCGAAATCGGACTGAAGTTCTGCCCCAGAGCACATTCTCGAAATAAATACAGACAGACTCCGGGTATTTGGAAACCTCTTTCCAAGTAGTCGAAATTAAAACTCGTGAAAAATAAAACTAAAGTCAGTGTAGTGCTTCGGAAATTTCAATCGAACTGAAGTCGATTGTAAATTTCAAAATCCTTTTAAAGCCAGTGAAACTAAACCCCAAGATTCTTTGACAATCCTATTGTCAAGCATTATTACCCTAACTACCTCCTGGGGACCTGAGCCTACCTGCTCCCCAATATACTTTTTGACAAGATACTCATTGTCAAACATCGCAACGGAGAGCCACCTGAAGGAAGATCAACGTTACCGTAGGACGGTAATAGACGCCACCACCAGTACCAGTAATTTCCCCATTCAACTAGAAAGGAAATCCAACCATTGACAAAAACCGGTTTATCGAAGAATCTTCCAATATTCAGTGAATCCCCAAAGTTACTGACCAAGTTTGAAAGAGCACAAATTGGATTATTTATATTAGGTAAGTTTTTATCAATGAGTTAATAACTCACAATATTTAAATTTCTCTTTTAAAACTCGTCACTAAGATCTTCCTTTATTTCAAGATGGAGATCTGGATGAGGAGTTTCGCTGCCCGAGAGTTACCAGTGCAAATTGAAATTTTAATGAAAACAAAGTACAACAAGTTAAATGAAAATCAATTCATTAAAAACAAATCCTTTTCTATTTTTTCTTAAACAATTAACTTCAGCTATCTCTCTTTCATTTTGTAGTTTCTTATATCTAATAAACTCAAATATTATATCTTAAATGTATTTCAATTAATTAGTAGATTATTGTGTAGTTATCTCAACCTTCGGGAGTTATTCTCATCCCTGTTTCGAAATCCTAGATTTCGTTCGAAAACGAGAAAACCTTTTAATTAATTATTTTTAACAGGTAAGTTTGTTCCCTTCAGGACGTAACATACCTCGTTATAAAATTGGTGCATCGGCCGCGGAAATTAAAAACTACCGATAACAGAGATAACTACCAAATTTTTTTCTGTTTTCAAAATTTTAACAAATTTTTTTTCTCAGTATTTTGAAATAAAATATCGAAATTTTTTTCAAAATTTTTATTTTTTCAAACAAAAAATTAAATTAAATTCAGATGAAAAAAAAAATATATATATATTTTTTTGGAAATACTACAAAAAAGCACATGGGACTCAACGGAATGCAAAAATCCTGTTTATTTTAGGAAATTTACTTATACCATTTATATGTGTGAATTGATAATATCTATGTTTATGCCCTGTACCATTTATATTTGTGCTTTGTACCATTTATGTTTTTGACCTGTACCATTTATATTTATACTTTATACTTGTGTTTATGCCCTGTGCCCCCAACATATAATTTCAAAAAAAAAAAATTTTTTTTTTTTTACTTATTGTCATAATGAGAATCATAAATGTCGGGCCAAAATAATCACGAATAATCAACAGCTTCCAATAACAATTCGAAAAAATTCAAAATCTGATTTAGGCTCAGACTTTAAAAACAATTCAATAATTAACGCACCAGGTACTAGTGATACGTCAGAAATAATTTCAGAAATTGAATCTCAGAATAAAGATTCCCAAATTGACACTAGTTTGGAAAATAAAGCTTAAATTTTTTCCTCAAATTCAAGAAACTTTCAATACGAAACTTTAAATAACAATACATTTAACGACGAGACTATCACAAATTTTAACATAAATATTGACGATCAAATTAGAGCAAATTCAATAATAATTGAAATTACACAGAAAGAGGCATTAAATAAAGAAAATTATATTAATAACTCCAATCCATTTCGACAGCAACAATTTCAAGAAACTCAGCCAAAACAAGAACCTGTTATACCGGAAGTAACAATCCAATACATTCCAAACTTAAATTTAAAATCAGACACAGACTCAGACTTTGACCCACAAACGTCCAAAATGACTAGACTACCCTACTAACCAACAAGTCTCACTCAGAGATGCACTGGAGGTCATTCCATTATTCGACGGAACAAGAAACGTCCCTTTTATTCATTTTGTCGAAGCATGCGAAGAAGCGAGGTCAATGCTTCCAGGTATTGAAGTGGAAGCAAACCTGGTCAAACTGCTTAGGAGTAAACTTGCGGGGGAGGCTCGAAAATGTATATATGGGTACACTTATAATACAATTGACGAACTTATAAATAAATTAAAAACAGTATACGCACCGATTAAAACGGTTTATCAACTTCAGGGAGAATTAGGTAACATTTATCAATGGGAAAACGAAAAAGTACTTTCATATGCAACCAGAGTAAAAGAAATCTCTGATAAAATCAGTGACGCGTAGAGAGCAAAAAATAAAAATAATTCGACAGCAGATGTCAATAAAATAAAAGACAATTTTATGGATGAATTTTAAAAAGACGCAGTCGATTGCTTTATTAGAGGTTTAAGAACGGAACTTCAAACTAGAATAGAAAAATCACTATCATTTTCAGAAACAATAAACAGCGCGTTAGAAATAGAAAGATCAATTGCTGCAACAAAAGAACTAAGAAAAAGATCAAATTACCCTCAAATAGATGAAATAACAGAAAATACAACAAAAACTAATAATGTTAATATTACTCGCGAAAATATTGCAGCATGTCAATTCTGTGGAAAGATTGGACACATGGCACCAACATGTAGAAGTTTTATTGAACAACTATCAAATTTTAATCAACCCCAGAATCAATTTCAAACCAAAAATCAAAGACATTTTTCTCCTAATAATTTTCAAAATCAAAGACAATTTTCTCCTACTAATTTTCAAAATCGAAGACAATTTTCTCCTAATAAATGTCAAAATCAAAGACAATTTTTTCCTAATAATTCTCAAAATCAAAGACAATTTTCGCCTAATTATTCTCAAAATCAAAGACAAAATTTTCCTAACTATTCTCAAAATCAAAATCAAACTAACAATCGATTTTTACCACAAAACAATTGGTCAAATAATAACCCTCGATACGAGTCACGGTAAACTCAAAATAAATACAGCGAAGAAAGACCCCCTTGGAGAGAACAGGCACGCAGCCAACAATGGAATAGAAATGACTCTCGAAACGACCGTAACCATCCAAATAATTACCAGTCTAAACCTAATTTCACACAACAAGATAAAATAATATGCTACTATTGCAAAGAACCAGGTCATATAATTAATGATTTCCGTAATAGACAATATAATAATCAATATCAAGAACAAGAACAACCTCGACAATTAAATCCTCCACAACAATTAAATCCGGAAAACTCCAATGTCCTTCCCAGACCGGTTGCTCAGAGGAAGGCCTAAATCAAGAATCAAATGCATCCAATTCTATTTTCAAAAATATAAAGGAACAAAAAACAGCAAAAATCAACTTAAGCGTTACTAATACCATCCCTCATATAACATTATCACCAAACGGTTTAAAAAATCCTGTAAGATTGATGATTGATACAGGAGCTGGACCAAATTTAATTAAAGAAAAATCAGTCGAATCATTTATAAAAATAAATAAACAAAATTGTCTGAAATTGACAGAAATTAACGAACACCCTGTATATACTCTTGGTCAAATAACAATAAATATTTTTGAATTTCCAACAATTTTTAATATAATTCCCAATGAAGTTCAAGTAGATCACGATGGCGTTATTGAAACAGAATTTTTTCAAAATAATAACGTAAAAATAAACTACGAACAAAAACAATTAGAAATAAATGAAAAATATTATCCGTTTGACACTCAAGAAACAATAACTATCCCAGCAAGAGCAATTTTTGATTTCTATGTCCATGTTAAAAATAATGAAAAAGAAACTGGTTTTATTCCTGAACTTTTACCAAATAGTGGAATATTTTTAGGAAAGGCAATAGTAACAAATAATAATGGAAAAGCCTATCTCAAAATTGCAAACACTTGTCCTTCTCCAGTTGAAATTCCAGTCCCTACTGTAGAACTTTTAGATTTTGAAGAAATCAAATACCAGACTATTATACGAAAACTTCAAATCAAAAACAAACTCAAAATCTAGAATCACAATCAGTTGAACATAAATTTAACTATTTTGATACTCAATACAATCAAGAAGATCACTTTAATCACATGTTGATCAGTAACGAAGAAAATAAACTAGAAAATATAAAGAAATTATTACGCTTGGAACATTTAAATCAAGAAGAATATAATCATGTTGAAAAACTTATT
>CAKNXH010000765.1:44055-110528 GCA_932178445.1 Andricus quercusramuli | reverse complement strand
TAAATTCACATTCACAGAATATAACCTATAAAAACAAGAGTATGTATTCAATTTTATTAAAAGAATTTTCTAATATAGTGGATAACTTATAACCAAAATATGTTAGTAATTTAGTTAGCAATCTCATTTCTTTTCAAAAAAAAAATATATATATAAAAACTTTACAAATACCAATTAGTACCATGTAATAACTTAGATGTCAGTAAATAAAAAGAGAAAGAAAATAAATTATACTTAGAATTACAGTAATGAATTACAGCAAAAAATTTCTGTTGACTAAAACGAAACAAAAAATACATAGAGTAAATCAAAATTAATTTCTTCAATATGTGTAAATTTCTGTTAGACTCAATGAAAAAAAACAACCGAAAAACGTAAAAAAAAATAAGATTTTAGTAATCAATGCAAGGTATTTTAATTTGAATCGTATATCTAACATTTAAATGTTTGATTACACTAAATGTATGAGCACGTGAATGAAAGAACAAGTGAAAACGTAAAAAAATATAAAACTTTAATAATTGACATAAGACATTTTATTTTAAATTATATATTTAATGTTCAAATTTCTAAAAAAAAAAACACAAGCGAAAACTGTACAAAAACATTGTAGTAATTAACGTAAAATATTTTCCTTTGAATTGTATACTTAATGTTTTAATTTTTAATTAGAATTAATGTAAGTGTATTCGAATGAAGAAACGAACGAAAACTATAAAAATATTTTCAGTACTCGATGTAAGAAATTTTATTTTTGAATTATATATTTTCATATGTGAAAATCTACAAAACATGAAAAGTAAAACAAAAAGAACATATAAAACGAATTTACAAAAATAGACCATATCTTTTCCTTTTTCTTACTAATAATAACTGTTAGGTTAAGTTTTGACGACACCTTTAATTATACATAGAGTTAAAAAAAATATATAACAATTCAATTTTTTTTATGAACTAAATTTTTCCAAACTATTTTTTCAAATTGAGCATTGTTTTTGAACATATTTCATTTTACTCATATGTTCAAAAAATTTAAGGGGGGAGGTGTCACGTCCTGTGACGTAATATAACTATATTATTAATACCTATATATTCAATAATCGCTACATTTATAACTATAATTTATATTATCAATTATGATACAAAATGATTATGTACTTATAAAAATGCACAAACTCGATCATATACATTTTTATCCATCATGATAAAATCAATAGTCTGAACTCCACAGTAATACCACGCAGTTTAGAAATCTTCACTTTCTATACGCTGTTAAAATACAGTGACTTTTCACCTACAAATTTCCGTACTCTCCTCATAAAATTCAGCCACGAAAACATTAAAGAGGGTGGCACAATGACCAGCTCCTTGGACTCAAGAAACGACACCCCGTGTACTACGCCTTCAACTATAGACACCTGGATATAGTGACTTGATAGAATAACTTCTTGTCTACAAATCTCCGAACGCAACTCATAAAAGTCAGCCACGAAAACATTAAAGAGGGTGGCACAATGACCAATTCCTTGGACTCTAGAAATGTCACCCCGTGTACTACGCCTTCAGATTTGGACATCTGGATATCAATTGATTTCAATTGTTACGTCCCCTCGCCGTCAAGTTTTTGGTTGTCAAGTTTCTGGTTGTCACCACAATGGAATCTGGTGTATATAAACCCAGGATCAGAATCAGAACATTAGTCAGTCTATCTTCAAATTTCAAATCGGGCGGAAGCTCTGCTTAAAACTCTAAATTCATCTCAAATTCGAAATCGGACGGAAGTTCTGCCCCAGAGCACATTCTCGAAATAAATACAGACAGACTCCGGATATTTGGAAACCTCTTTCCAAGCAGTCGAAATTAAAACTCGTGAAAAATAAAACTAAAGTCAGTTTAGTGCTTCGGAAATTTCAATCGAACTGAAGTCGATTGTAAATTTCAAAATCCTTTTAAAGCCAGTGAAACTAAACCCCAAGATTCTTTGACAATCCTATTGTCAAGCATTATTACCCTAACTACCTGCTGGGGACCTGAGCCTACCTGCTCCCCAATATACTCCTTTGACAAGATACTCATTGTCAAACATCGCAACGGAGAGCCACCTGAAGGAAGATCAACGTTACCATAGGACGGTAATAAACGCCACCACCAGTACCAGTAATTTCCCCATTCAACTAGAAAGGAAATCCAACCGTTGACAAAAACCGGTTCATCAAAGAATCTTCCAATATTCAATGAATCCCCAAAGTTAATCGCCAAGTTTGAAAAAGCACAAATTGGATTATTTATATTAGGTAAGTTTTTATCAATGAGTTACTAACTCACAATATTTAAATTTCTCTTTTAAAACTCGTCATTAAGATCTTCCTTTATTTCAAGATGGAGATCTGGATGAGGAGTTTCGCTGCCCGAGAGTTACCAGTGCAAATTGAAATTTTAATGAAAACAAAGTACAACAAGTTAAATCAAAATCAATTCATTAAAAACTAATCCTTTTCTATTTTTTCTTAAACAATTAACATCAGCTATCTCTCTTTCATCTTGTAATTTCTTATATTTAATAAACTCAAATATTATATCTTAAATGTATTTCAATAACAAAATAACAAAAGAGTAATTTCAGCAAACACGTATTAATCAATGTGCACTGCCTCACCGAGGACAAAGACGAAGACGAAGACACTAAAGATCTTTTTTACGAAACAATCGAGCAGGTTTTTGACAAGTTCTCAACGTTTGACGCAAAAATAGTATTGGGACATTTCAACGCGAAAATTGGAAAAGAACCAATGTATAGGCCTACAATAGGATCAGAAAGTTTGCATGACGTCAGTAATGATAATGGAACCAGAGTAATAAACTTTGCAGCTTTAAAGAACCTCGTTGTCAAAATCAAATATTTCAAGCATAAAAATATACATAAAGCCACCTGGACATCACCAGATGGTATCACTCACAATCAGATTGCCACGTTCTTATTGACAGAAGACGTCATACAAACATTCTCGATGTAAGATCGTAAAGAGGAGCGGATTCAAATTCGGACCACTTTCTCGTGATAGTAAAACTGGGATCTAGACTAGCATGAAGTAAGAAAACAAGCCGCACAGAGCCAGCAGTCCGTTTCAATATAGATAAGCTTAAAACACCAACAAAAAGATTAAATTATCAAGTTGAGATTTCTAATAGGTTCGAACAGAGAGACAATAAGGATGATTACGAGGAGGACCCGGAAACCGTGTGGGGCAATATGAAAAATGCTATAAAGACAGCCGCGAAACTTACTATAGGTCTAAAGAAAGTAACCAAAAGCAAACCATGGTTTGACGATGAGTGCAAACTTTGGTTTGAAAAACGTTGGAAGGCCAGACTAAGTAGGTTACAAAATAAGTGCGATCAAACACTTAAGAAGTATCTCGAGATTAGTGAAAGTACAAATAGGCTTTATAGATCCAAGAAAAAGGAGTAGGAAAAGAATAAAATACTAGCAATAGAGGCGCATAATAAACAAAATAACCCGCGTGAGATGTACAGGGGAATCAATTTCATAAAGAAAGGCGTTCAAAGTAGAATGGAAGTAATGAGGGACGAAAATGGCAATCTAGTAGACGATGCGACAGAGAGACTTAATTTATGGAAAGACCATTTCGATAAACTATTAAATGTTCCTGTTGAGTGCAATCAGAATCCTAATAGTTGATGTAATACTGATTTTTTCTTGCACTAGTAGTGCTCCTTTATTTTGCTTCAAAAAAGTTATTAATAAACGAATATTTCGTTTACCAAATTTAAACCACTTTTCACATGCTGAGACGTTTAGATTTTTTTAAGGTTTCATAAGCTTCACACATAATTGCAATAAACTTTCTAAAGGTTCCTGGATCCATTTTATTTACTCTCGAAAAATGAACGCTTTTGATGGCAGAACTCAAATGATATTTTAATTGCATACTATGTTCTTATATATAAAAGAATGGAATTAGCCATATCTTTGTTAAATAAATGGACATAGACATAGGTAACAGAAACGGAAACAGTCTTGCGAGAAGAATATGTCCTCGATATGAAATACAATATCTCCTACGTTTAAAATTAAAGGAATGCTTTCATAAAACATAACGAGTGATTAGACCCTATGAATGCTGCGTGGGCTACGGTCTTTAATTTTGCAGGTGGTCCCGATCGATAAGAGAAACGGAAGGAGTCTTGGGAAAAGAATAAACTAAAATATTTCGTACGTACTTCAATGCGAAGCAACCGTTTCATAAACATAATGAGTGAGAGTCAACGCATTTGAAGCTTATCGGAACTATCATAAATCATACTGATAACTCAAAAAATGTCACCCTCAAATACTCATTTCACAACATACGTTAAAAGAATCTGTCCTCGAGATGAAATACAATATTTCCCAAGCTTAAAATCAAAGGAATGCTTTTGCGAAACATAACGAGTGATTAGACCCTATGAATGCTGCGTAGGCTACGGTCTTCAATTTTGTAGTTGGTCCCGATCGATAAGACAAACGGAAAGAGTTTTGGGAAGAGAATAAATTAAAATATTTCGTACGTGCTTCAATTCGAAGCAACGTTTTTCATATTTATAACCAGTGAGGGTCAACGCATCAAATGTCACCCTGAAAGACTCGTTTCACATGATAGCTTGATCCATTCCGAGAAATATCTTGCACACTAAACGAATAACCTTCAAATTCCTTCCAGAAGCTTCCTAGGTCAATCACCTTATGAAATTTTTACATGTACCCTCTATAATATTCACCTTCAAATAATTACATAATTACAGTTATATTTGCAGTTATCTTGCTAACGGGGACAATGTTAGAACTACAAAAAAATATTTGAATTGGAAGATCCACCTCGTACAAATTATTATTACCCTGACACAAACTGCTCCCGATTAGACTTCATCCATTTTATTTCGATGCTCCCATTATGCACCGGTGTTCTTCCAAAAATGTTTCAGATACCTACTCTTAATATCTCTATTATAGCTATACTATTTATGTTCAGCGACTACATGATATTCCTGGTATACGGAAAGTGGTCAAAGATATTCACTTTCGCTGATCCAGGGATGTTTATGAATTCCGTCGTTCGTTTTCAGCTAAATATTTAGCTATAATGAGGAATAATATCCCAGTCACAGCTCAATTTTTACCGTGTAATTAAGGTGATCCGAATAAGGTGTTTCTGGTTGAAAATTTAAATATTTAGTGTAGAATTAATGCACTTTGCATGCTTGTTAAAAAGTCATTCTTTTGATTAAAAATTTACCCATTTTGTAGAAAATTCGAAAAAATGAACGGATCAAATAAAGCTTTGGCACACTTCTTGAGTGCTAGTTGATAATTCAACTATTTCGTTCGAAATTCATATTTCTTGTTGAAAATTCAAGAATTTTGTTCAACAACAATCCTTGTTGGTTAAATATTTGCCCGAGTCTAGTTTAGATGGAGCAGTTGACAATAATCTTATTTAATCCGGAGCAATCCTATGCAATCCAACTCAATCTCAGGTAATCTTACTTAATCTTAATTTATTGTTGGAACTTCTTTTTTTCTTTGTGCATTTTCTTTTGAACTGACATAAAAATTGACAATAAACAGCGTTTAACTTGGTAATCCTACGCTATCCCAAAACGAAGTACACGCAGTAATGACACTTCAAATAAATATGATGGAATAATAATCACAGAAATGTTTGCTGACAGCATAATAATAAATTATATTTTTCCTCAGCTTCAGTTCGTAACTATGACGTGATTGTTTCATATCTCGGTGTTTACGTGTAGAAAAGAAATTTCTGCATGCGACACACATAGAGCGTCTTTACGACGTGGCACTTTATGCTATCGTGGCAAAAATGTCGATGATGCAAATAGGCTCATTGTCATCTGATGAACGTTACTATATGTAGCAGGAAACAAATTCCGAATTTCTCTGTCGAATTTCACAAAATCAATCTACAGTTACAGAAAAAATGAAGATAGCGAGCTGCATTCTAATTCTTACATTTTCGATTCATCCGGATTTTGTTGGTAAGTTCTATTATGCTCACCAGATTCATAATTTTTCTATTTATATACACTTTTTGAGACTTGCAACTTTTATCCTGCGATGTCTTTAACCTTTTTCGAGTTTTTGGAGATAGAGTTTTTTAGTTTCGCAATATAAAATACATTGGATCGTAGTAAATATAATGAATTTATTCAAATTTTCTTGTCGACTGGAAATTTTTTATTTATGTAGCTTCATGTTTTGTTGCTCATTCTTCTATCTTCTTCACACTAAACCATATGGGCTTATTCTTTCCTAATTGCCTCGTAATTTTTTAGTTCGGTGATTAAAGTATCTTTGCTTACAACAAAGAAAATATTTTCAACGAAGTGGTTCAACTTGCAAACCAGTATTAATTATGCTCTGCGCCAGACCCTTCTTGTGACAGAAAGAGGAAAATAATGTCTCATAACAATATGGTGTAGTATGTAGTATACGCCTGAGCTATAGACCTATCCCAGTAAAAAGAAACTAATTGTGGCGAATTAACATTTTTTAATTCGCGCGAATTCCGCTTTCTAATTCGTTTAAACGAATTGAGCTGGCGCGAGTTGAATGCGCTTTAATTCATTTTAATTCATGGTCCAGGTCATATCAAACGAAATTAATAATAACTGCATGCATCGAGACTAGAACATCTATCCAAAGTGTATAAGTCCAGAAGACGACCATTCGATTGAATAGGCCAGTCTTCAACTGTATTCGGGCTGATGAATTCAGGCGAATTGGACCTTGATTTTAAATCTCGCGAATTAAAATATATTGGCTGACACTGAAGTTAATTCGTTTCGACACATTCAAATGAATTAGGTCCCCTAGAAATTGTTCCCCGAACTCAGGCGAAGAGCAGATTTGAAGATTAAATTACTTATTTCCGAATTTACATGAATTCACTACATGCTTCAATTCGAGATTGGCGGAAAGCGAGATTCGTGATGCTCTAGCGAATTTATCTCAATTCGCGTCGATTAGTTACTTTTCTCTGGGACCTCACGATTTCATGTTCACGATTGACTTTTGAGTTTTTCAATATTAAATAAACGGAACTGAAACTTCTGTAGCATGTTTTTCCCAGTATAAGTTTGCAAAAATAAAAATTTGTCCACTTCCGTTTGTTCTCACAGAATTGAGTTCGCACGAAGACTCACCCAGAGTTCTTGGACATGCACGCTATCACCGGGGTAACGATTCTTCTTCGAGCCAAACAAGCCGACCAGCCGGCCAATCTGTGTTGGGTAAGTGTCTTTTTTTTTAATAACTCGTTACAGACACGTTACACAGCAAAAAAAACTTAACTCGTTGCAGTTCCATTATTTAAAGAAGTAATTACAAGATCTCTGTAACTTAATTTAAAATTTTCTCATAACTCCCCTTCATTTTTGAAATTTATAAAAAAATTGGGATACCTAACATAAAATGCACCTACGCTATATTTTGAGATATGAGCAACAATAATTTTGAATATAATAAACGCTAAAGTCTTATAATTGCCTCTACTTTAGATATTTAACACTTGTGATACTTTTTTGTGTATGTCAGTTTAAGATCTCATAAAATTCTCCTTAGCGTTAACTTGTTTCCTTGCACAAAAATTGTTCATCATTGATTTCCTCATCATTGAAAATTAATCTTTTTGGATGAAAAATCACCTTTTTGGTTAAAAAATTATTTCCTTGGTTGAAAACTTAGCCAATTTTTTCATAATTAGTTTACCTTCTGCTTGCAAATGTATATTTTTAGTTGAAGATTCCGCTGTAGGGTTGAAAATTTCTGTTTCTTATTGCAAATTTGCTTTTTTAATGAAAATTCATTTCACCTTTGGCGTGGAATTTATCTGTTTTATTCAAAATTTGCTTCTTTGCTCGAAAATTAGGAAATTAACTTCCTTAACTGCAAATTTTAGTTCTCAATTTTTTTCAAATATTTTTTTCTTTAGATGAAAATTCGTCATTTGGTAGGAAATAATTCTTCAGTCTCAAAAGTTCATAGAATATTGAACCAGAGATTGCTTGAAAATTGATTTTTTCAGTACAAATTTAAGTGTTTCATTTTTGAGGAAAAATTGGCCTTTTTAGTTGAAAATTCAACTTTTCAGTTAAAAGTTTATATATATTGTGGAAAATATCAAGAATTTTTTTTCAAAAAGTCATTCTTCTTAGGTGATCATTTGCTTGGGTCTATTTCAGTTGAAGGAATCCACTATAATTTTATGTAATTCTGATTAATCCTATGCAATTCTGAGTAATCTCAGGCAACTTTAGCTCACTTGAATTTATCGTAAAAACTTCTTGTTTTCACATCTCATTTGATATTAATTTATCGCCATAATTTCTTGCCTTTCGTTCATGTTTTTCCAAATTTGACATAAAAATTGACTGTAAAAAGCATTTAACTTGGTAATCTTACGTTTTATCACTAAAAGTACACGCAGTTACGACACTTCGGGCAAAGATGATGCAATAATAATCACAGATGTAATTACTGACAGCAGAATAATAAATGATATTTTTTCAATGCTTGAGTTCTTGACTGAAACGTGCTTTTTGTATGTGTCGGTGTATACGTGTGCAGCAGAAATTTCTACAAATGATGTTTAAGAATTTCACCAAAGACTTAAATGTCTCTTTAATTGAGTCTAAACACATAAAGCCTTTTTACAACGTGCAAGTTTCTGACACATTGGCAACATTTTTCACTGTGAAAGAGGCTCATATTAATCTGACAAAGGTTACTATATATATCAGTAAATTAATTCCAAATTTCTCAGTCGACGTTCAGAAAATCTATTGGACAATAAGAGAAAAATGCAGATCGCCAGATTCATTCTAATTCTTACATTTGCGGTGTGTCTGGATTTTGTTGGTAAGTTTAATTAGGCTGACCATACTTGTAATTTTTCTACTTATATAGTAAATCTAATCGGATTTTTATCAAATTTAAAATATTTGCATATAACTTCAGTTTTTTATGAAAAAGGACTTCCGTATTTCGGCTGGCCATTACGAATCAAAAGCGATTCTCACATCGCTCAATTCACCCTAGAGGATCTCTAGGGTAGTCCATCTTCATGCCAGTAACAATTCAAGTTTCGGTTTTTTGTGATCAAAACCCCCTTCTCCCAATTTTTTAGGTTTTCGGAAAAAAGAAATTCCATATTTTGTTCCAAACCGATCAACATTAACTATTCGCCCAGGGCTTTTTTAATTAACATAGGGTTTTTATTAGGAATAGCCAAATCTAACAAGAGACACGAATTTTCAACAAGAGAGTCAAATTTTCAATGAAAGAGATGAATTATCAACTTAAATAAAGATTTGTCCACCGAAAAAATCAATTCTTAGCCAGGAAGAATTATTTTATACCAAAAAGACCAGTTTTGGACGAAATAGAGGAATTTTCAACCAAATAGTTGAATTTTGAACTACAAAGAATAATTTTCAACCCAAAATGGAATTGTCAAATTTTCTTTTCACTATATTTAATTGCAAAAAAAAATTAACAAATTGTTCAATCTTCCACATCAAAGAAGTATATTTTTAATAAAGTGGTTTAACTAGATTTATACAAAATATTGATGAGTAAGCTCATCAGTAGTGATTGGCAAGAATCTTGCTCTACCAATTATTTGCTCTAGTTAATAGTCAATGAGTTTGACTTTCAGGACAAACTAAAATTGGGTTTGTACTTTCGAGGGTCAGGTTAATAAAATTCCAGATATTTCACCTGAATTCAGTAGGATTTAACATGCCGGACGGATTCGTATGACATTGAGAATCAAATTGCATTCATCCTCCTCGGGATGATCCTCAGGATATCTCGGTGTCAGTTCTTCGAAAAAGAGCAAAGCTGCGGCCACGTTTTACAATTCACAATTTGCGACTATTAGTTCTTGTTTCCCTCAGCGTTTCCTGCTCCTCCTAGCGTCTCTATACTCCTCGCTTCCGCATGTCCTTTTCACTCGAGCTTCACTCAACATCACTTACTGCTTGGCCGACCCATCGTTCACACGTCTAACTGAGGACGTGCAATGAATTTTTTCTTCTGAATAACGCTCTTTTTAGTGTCGAGTTTAAATATTATCACCATCATTCTCGACCTTCTGCATGGTAGTTATGGTAGCAGCGACTGATGATATATTCAACGTATTTAACTTTCCGGCGGGCGCGCCTTTTGGAGTCACACGAGCAGGCTCGCGCCGCACTCCATTTCGAAGAAAAATATTATTCTGAATAAATCGCCATTTATTTGGAAACATTAGAACCGCAATAAACACTTAACGTTTAACATAAACGCGCACCTCACTACGTGCGGTGGAGGTAGGCACGAGACCAAGCGCGTGCTTTACTTCGTGCGGCGGATCTCGATTGCTGACTTTGATAGACGGAATGCGACTGACCGAAATTCTTTTGGGGACTCCTCTGCATGCGAATCTAACGAAAATAGTGTGAGATAGGATTACATCTTGCCCTCAAGGGATTTACCCCTTTGCTTCCCACCAAAATTCAAACCATTCCGGTTGTGCCACACGCAGTGCGGCCGCGCGCCCCCGGAAGGTTAATTGTATCTCTCAGCCATCATTACAACAATTGTTAGAACGCCATTTATCTCACATGTCGCCAACCTATAACTGGTGACCCGGCTCGGAACCCTTTACAACAATTTCACCACAACTTCCGCCATGGGTCGGATCGTAAGTAAATCACGCACCATTATTTGAGAAACTGAAAATTAAAAAAAGGACTTAAAGCCAAGCTGGAAATTTTATTACGAGGACTAGCGAATGGACCAGCCGATTCTCAGACTTCAAAATCGAAACGCAGTGAACTAGCCTTATTCGCGGCTAACGACTCGCGAGTCAATACTTATGACAATAAGCGCATCAACCTAAACCTAGATTTGAACCGTGAATTCACTTGAAATTTCCGCGTAGCCGCAGTTCTATATCCCATAATCGGAGCGGGCCTGCTGGCTCACTTCAGGCTAGTACCTTCCCTACATGAATCCAAACTCGTTGATCACAAGACTGGTCTAAGCGCCAAGGTTTGATGCACCACATCATTACTACCGGATCTCCCGTTGCCGACCAAGCAAGGAGGTTACACCCGGACAAGCTGTCTACGGCGAAAGCTAGCTTTAGAAATCTAATAAAGGGGCTATCTGCACACCGTTGAGTAATCCTTGGGCCTCTCCGATTCACCTGGGTCTCGAAAAGGACCAAGAGTGGCGCATTGGCGGCAATCACCGCAGGTTGAATGCGGCAACAAGCCCGGACAGGTACCCTGTTTCTCATCTAAGCAATTTTTCAATAACCCTTTTCGGCAAAAAAGTGTTCTCAAAGATCAATTTGCACATGGCATATCATCAGATACCCATTGCCTTCACGCACATCGATGATATCCTCATCGCTTCTTTTACCGATGAGAAGCATGAGAGTCATTTGAGAATCGTCTTCCAGAGTTTAAAAGAATACTCCCTCTGCATCAACAACGCTAAGTGCCGGTTTCCCCAACTGGAACTAGAATTCCTGGGGTACACTGTCAGCCGAAACACCTCTCGTCACCGAAGCATTAGAATCTGGCATGGGAGCCTCCCTCGAACAACGGGTCGACGGGGAGTGGAAGCCGCCGGCCTTCTTTTTAAGGAAGTTTTCTCCAAGCCAGAAAAATTACAGCGCGTACGATCGTGAATTAGCGGCCATCTTTGAAGCTATTCGCTATTTAAGATATTTTCTACAATTGCAAAGCTTGAAGGTCGCCATGGATCTCAAACCGTTAATTTTCACCGTTTCGCAAAAGTCCGAAAAGGCCTCTCAGCGGCAACAGCGACAGCTGTCCTACATCTCGCAGTTTACCACCCAGATCGAACACCTTGATGGAGTGGAAAACGTCGTCGCTGACTTCTTATCACGAGTGGATGCCATCCAAATCCTAACGACGGATCAGGGTAGGCAATTCGAGGTTCAGGTGTTCAAAGCCTTGCTGCAACTAATCACTTGCAATCGCGTCCGCACCACCACTTACCATCCTGCCGAATACGGTATGATTGAGCGCTGGCATCAATGCCTAAAAGCAGTCATCATGTTCCATACTGACAAAGAGTGGTCCCAATCACTTTTGACTGTCCTTGCGGGACTTAGCTCGTCTTCTGCCCAATTCGTCTTCGGTACTACTCTAAGAATTCCTGGCAAATTCGTGCTTCCTGAAGACTTCACTTCATATCCGCATATTTTTATCGAGAAATTTCGAGAAATTGTGCGGAAGATTGAGCCAATTCCAGTGGGCCATAAATATAAACGTAAACCCTTCCCCTTTAAAGGTTTGACAGTTTGCTCACACTTATTTTTGCGCAACCATGCCAGGAAGTATCTAGAGCGGCCTTACACTGGTCCGCATAAAGTAATCGATCCAATTCCTGATGGTCGTTACTAGACGTTAAGGATGATTTATTGACTAGTATCAATCGATACCAGATATTTTATGTAGCGTAAATACTTCACAGTGTACAGGGTATTGTTTCTTCGTACTCTCAGTGAACTGTGACAATTGAAGTGTCATAAAATAAGAATCAGTTCCATTGTATTTAAGCGTACAATTAGTCGGCGAACTCGAGAGCCCTGAATGGATTAGAAATAAGGAATATGTGCACATTATAAGCATCTATAAGGGCAAATATTGGTCTAAGTCATTATTACTGCTATTTTACTGCTACTGGAATAATTACTGCTATTTTATTCTAGATCTTGTTTGGACAAAAATTAAGTGCGTCGGGTATTTCCCATACAGATTTTGCTGTCACCGAGGGATTGACTGATTTTCTCAGAGAGGAAAAAGTTAGTTGACCGTCGAGTTTTTACCAGCTATAATATAACCCTGTGACCCTCAATCACATGATAATGTTTTCAGCTTTAAACTGTTTTAAGAATTAGAAATAAATTAATGAATAACTTAATATTCAAACCGCAACATTTGATGTAAATGTCAACCATAATTTATTAAACAGACAGATCAAATAATAATTGATTTTCCTAAATTCTATGTTATTTGAATAAGAAATGTCGACTTCCTTTTCTAACTATGCTTTATTTAAATTCAACCCATTTTTCGCGGCTCTTGATTTTCATCATCTCAAATATATGTATGCAAAATTAAAAGTTCATCAATTTCTATTTATTCCTACAGAATCAAGTTCGCAGGATGACTCACCTCGGCGCTCGCGCACGCGTTTACGCTCATCACAGCGAAATCAACCTTCTTCGAGCCAAACAGGCCGACCAGCCGACCGGTCTGTGTTGGGTAAGTTAATTTTTTTATAAATAACTTATCACAGATACATAACACAGAAAAAACATTAACTCTTTACAGTTACGTGACTTAAAGAAATAACTTCAAGTTCTCTAAAAGTTACCACAAATTATTCTCTCCACCCACATTATTTTTGAAATTTATAAAAAAATTAGCATACCTAATACAAAATGTACCTCATAAAAAGTTTTTAAATCTTTTCAAATTGTTTGAAGTCTTTATGAAATCTTTTGAAATATTTAAAATTGTTGCTACATCTTCTGAAATATTTCTAAACATATTGAAATAGTTAGAAATCTGATGTACACGCCTTTGTGAAACATTTTGAATCTTTGGAACTATACTCCGGGAAATCTGCAGAACATACTTTCACTGGAATAATACATTTGTCCTTGTCACTAGTTTGGAATGATAGTCCAGGCGCCCTATGAAAAATGCTTCATTTCGGCCCGGAGAAAGAGGTTATTATTATTTTTTAACCCGGCAATTCTTATAAGAAATAAAATTTACTTTAATTTAAGCGGAACAAAAGACACGAAATAATAAGAAAGAATAAGGCTAGGATAATAAAAATGTTATAGCTAATTAAAAAATTACAATTCTATAGAATCGATCATTGATATTGCTGATTTCACAATTTAAAAGTTTTTTCTGATATGTCAATTTCACTTTTTGAAATTTGGTGTAAAATTTATAATGAACGTCATTTAAATCAAATTTGTTAGTACTATTCTGTATATGAGCTGGAATTAGAGATTCTCTTCTACATCTAATGAGGAAGGTGCGTTGTTCTCTCAGGTGGACTAACCTCCGTGAATTTTTGATCCAATCTCCAATGTCACGCCATGTACTTGTAGTAACAACTTGTTGTAACAAGATATATTTGTGATCCGAGAGAGACTCGTTGTCGTAGGCTTCCTAGCCCACTATCTTGTTCCTCAAGTCCTCCGAGTCTAGAGTGAAATCAAGAACTTAGGATCCGAAATCGCATTCATACCCTTGAATGCTATGTATGCCCTCGGAGTCGTTTTTCCTCTTCTGGCAGGATGGTCCCTGAGGAGCGCTGTTCCTTTGGCGATGGATCAAATGATAGCACTGGATTGGAGCTCCGTTGCTTTTGCGTTTCTTTGTTGCTGAAAAAATTAACTTTTACAAGAAACGTTTAACTTGGCAATCTCACGCTATACCAATAAAAGACAAGCAGTTATGACACTTCAAACATATATGATAGGAGAATAATGACATAAATGTTTGTTGACAGAAAATAACAAATGGTGTTTTTCCTCAGCTTCAGTTATTGACTACCTCGTGATTTTTTCATGACTCGGTATTGACGTGTAGAAAGGAAAGTTCAACAAGTGGCACACATAACGAGTCCTTACAACGTGGCATTTTCTGCTTCGCTGGCAAAAATTGCCACCGTGCAAATACGCTCATAGTAACTTATCAGTAAGAGAAATAATGAAGATCACCAGTTGCATTGTAATTCTCATATTTTCGGTTTATCTGGATTTTGTTGGTAAGTTTAATCAGGGTGAACACACTTATAATGTTTCCACTTATATCAACTTGTTTAGGCACGCTACTTTTTCTTACGATGCTTTCATCCTTCTTCGAGTATTTTGAAATATAATTCCTCAGTTTTTTAGCAAAAAAGCATCCAATCTAATCAGGTTATTATTAAATTTGTTCATTCTCTTATCTTCTGTACACTATAGAATATGGCTTCAATGCTTCTCAATTGCGTCGTAATTTTTCCGTTTGGTGATTAAAGCGTCTTTGCTAGCTACAAATATAAATAGTTTGAAGTTTGCGCACTAGGGTAGTCCAAATTTACACCTGCAAAAAATTTTCTGATTGGTTATCATGGTTTTTACGGTTATCACATAAAAATGAGTATAAACACCATCAACAAATTTCGTGAAGTAAGTAATTCGTCACTTCCCACAAGACCAGAATATGATCGAGTCGGGAAATCACTTAACAAGGGGACTCAAATACTTGAATTGCTTCGAAAAAATTACACTTGATTTCAAATTGTTTGAATAATCTGAATAACTACACCAGCCTGCACCTTCGTTAATACAGAGCAGCCAGAAAAAAAAGTCCGAACCTACTCAACAAAGAAACCTCACGCTACTACCTGAGTCCCCACTCCAACGAAAAGGTAGCATCCAAAATTCAAAAACAGAGGGGAAACTTCGAAGAGAGTATGCATTCGGCGAAAACTATTCTATGATCAATGAATCCTGAAGGTTACTCAAAAGGAGAACAATGACATCAAATAAATTATTAACACATATATACAATACATATTTTGTATATGAAAATGGTACTTACCTAGTTTTCGATCCATAGTGATGCGCAATGTAGAATTTGATTCCTGCAAGTCCTTAATAATCTTATCCTTTATTTTGCATTCTCCCTTGAAACTTCTTAACTCCGCTTGTACGGCGATAACCAGCGAAAATTGCTTCGACCAGTCAGCCATCCTCACTTGTATCATGGAGTTGTTTATATCTAATTTTTTTTCTCATTTTTCAATTACGTTGGGTTGGAAATCCAATTTTTTTCTTTTTTTTTACTCTCGTCTTTTCTTTTCTAGCGGCCTGAAAAAGTAATTTTTTCTATGATTAAGTGTTGACAATCTCCTACCTATAGTTACCATTAGTTAGTACGTTTCTGTTACCCAATCATTTGCCTGATAATATTAAATTTACATTCAGGGTTTCTTCTTCAACTTTACTAAATAAACATAATTTTTATTTGATCATAAGGAACAATATCACGCTTGAATCAAATTAATTTACAAATGAATCAGGCTTTAAAAACTACATGGAATTCAAATAATGTGAATACCTATACCCAGTATCGACAACAACTTCTTTTTTTGACTGCGCATTTCTTTCGATGTTGAAATCGCTGTCATGGCTTTCATCAGATGAAATTTCTTTTCACTTCAATATAGAATTTCATTCCAGCAAGTCCTTAATAATTTTATCTTTTATTTTGCATTCTTCCTTCAATCGTGTTAACTCCGCTTGTAGGGCAATAACCAGCGAAGATTGATTCGACCAGTCAGCCATACTCACTTGTATCATTGAGTTTGTTCGTGTCTAATTTTTTTGTAATTTCTCAATTACGTTTTCTTGGAGATCAGCCTTTCGGCTTCTTTCAACCCTCGTCTTTTTTTGTTTAGCACCTAAAAAAGGTTATGTATTCAAGAACTAAAAGTATGCTCATTGCAAGCCCAAATTAAAATACTAAAATAAATTCTACGAATCTTACCTACAAACCTAAGAATAAAATACTTGCGTCGGTCTTCAAAATCAACGCCAACACTATTTTTCACACGCAACTTTACTGTGGAATAAAAAAACTTTACACTCTTCAGAGTGTGCTTTTCAGTGTTTATTTTTTTTTTATTTTTTGCGTTGCAACGATCTCATACGTTGGGCATTGATTTTTTTCCACATTGTATTTCTTCCTCCTCTAATAATTGCACTATTGCAAGCTGCATTTTTAAAACACTTTTCCCTGCTTCCAAGACGCACCAACGGCGAAAATGAAAGATTCGAAAAAGGGATGGAAATTTCGAGCTGTGATCGAGAAATTTCCTTTTTTAATTCCACAACCTTACCTGGGTCTTGCTTAAGGTGACCACGCATTTTAAATGAGTGAAAAAAAGCGAATACATAATGAGCCGGACCGTTTCGTACCCGTACGGTCGTTAGTCCTTAGGATTCAGGTCTGAACAACTACAGGTCTTATTTATTGCCCTATTTTAAGTACTTTGCTTACCATCAAATTCCCACTTCTTGGAAAGATTTTCTTTCTAATATTTGTTTCGTTAAATCTAAAGATTACATTTTTAGTTTATTGTTTCAATTCATGAACCTTAAAACACAATTCTTTTTTTAAAGGAAATCGCTGTAAAAGATTACAATACCACCAAAAACATCTGCAATGCAAAAAATCTGCCAAAAGTGCAATTTTATGAATTTTTTAAATCAAAGGTGGCCAAGTAATTTCCGAAAAAATATTCGTATCTAATACAATTTTTTTTTAATTCGCCCCACAGAAACTTTTGAATGAGTTTTAAGAAGCACTATTAGATAGATACGCTTACTTAATGGAATTTAAATCAAACTACTGAGTAACTGGATGTGAAAACTTAAATTAATTGTTCCGAAAACTTTCATTTCAACTTAGGCTGTGTCTAAAAGTCCCGGAAAATTGTGCGAGTTTGAAAAGGGACTGTCTAGTGGTCTCCTTTGAATTAAGTTAATTTTTTCAATAATTTCGTAAATTGTAAGAGTTGCTCAAGTATACTGAAAACAGTGTCATGAGTGAAGATGTTCTTTTTCCAGAATACGAATTAGATAATGTTTTTATTGCTTGTGGGAGCCATCCATTGACCTCGCACTCTTTAAGAACTTTCCAAAGTTTATTTTTTTCCACCTTGTCAAATGCTTTTTCTAGGTCAATAAACGCACAAAAATCCGTACATTCTCTTTGCATATTTTGTATATTTTACTTACGGCACTTAATAAGCTGCCACCTCTGTAAATATAGCAGTTGCTTTTATCTCCCTTGCTTTTACACATGTGACCTGCCAGTAACAACTCTTTAAGATCGAGAGTTGAGAAAGTCTTCGCTGCCCCAAGATCCTTGAGGGTCCCATGAATCCTTGGGAGGCACTGGGGAGCGTCTACAGTTATTTTGTTTAGTCGGCGGAAGTCGAAGCAAAACCTGTATTCTCCGTTATTTTTACCAGCGATGATTACGGCTGAGCTGAACGGAGAAGTGGTTGGCTCGATGATGCCGTCTCGCATCATCTCTCGAACTTGTTGGTAGATATACTGTCGATTTTCCTCGGAATAGCGACGAGGGGTTTCACGGAAAGGCCGTGAGTCAAACATGTGGATTTCGTGCTGAGTGGCTGCTACGGTTTGTTTTAATCGACTGCCATCCTGAAAGAGAGAGGTATGCTCGCGCAGAAAATTTAAAAACATGGGCCTGAACTCTTCGGGGAAATCGTCATTCGCATCAACATTCGTGGTGGGAGAAGCACACTCGTATATGTGCGGCAGGGGGCTCAAATAAACACGTTGTCGACCTGTGGTACCGATAAAAATGCAATCGGCCACGTGGTCGTGGATGACGTGGTGTTTACGTAGCCAGGGTCGCCCGAGAATGAGCTCGGCTCTGAGTTCGGGGCTTATGTGGAAATCATCGGCATATGCGGTTTGCTGGAAGTTTGGTTCCAGGCGAACGGTACCCTGAAGTGAAATTGTGGCTCCTACGGCGGCTAGGAGCGATGTGGAGAGCCCGGTTTTCGGGATTTGAGATCGGCCTCAGTTAAGATGGACGTGTTGACAAACTTGTGTGAGGCGAGCGTGTCGATCTCAGCGATCACCTCTCGGTAGTTCAGAAGAACTCGGACTCGAGGTAGGCTGCTGAGATCGGAGTGCATTGCGCTTAGGACCGGGGCACGCCATCTTCGGCGGGGGCGGTCCTTTCTGTGAACTCGGCCGCCCGAGCTCACCAGTTTCCATGAAGAGCTTCCGACTGTCTGGCCAATATGACCGGGCAGTGTTTGCGGTAGTGTCTTCCGGGACAGTAGTGACATTGAGGAAGTGAGCGCGAGCCTTAGGGGTCCGTTGAGGCGGCTGCAGATGTGACGGAGGTTTTTGTTTTCGAAACCTCGCGAGAATCCTCGCGCGGATTTTTCTCAGCTTCGTCGCCTTCGGCTTGCACGGCGAGTTTGAAAAGGTCCTCAAAGGAGGTGAGGGACGCAGCCCGGAGAACCCTTTTAAGGCAGGGTCTCAGGGACTCTAACAGTAAACCTACTACTTGAAGTTCGGAGACTTGAGGGGACAAACGCAGAGCTAGCCCGGTTTGAGCGCGTACAACTTAATGTGCAATTTATTAAGTGCACACGCCCCGGCGTAGTGTTGGATGAGCAAACTGCGGAACTTTGCTCACGGTAGGGACAAGTTCTTATACATTTTGAACGATTTAGCTGCGTTGTCCGTGAGGAACTTATTTATCATTAGTGACCACTCGGTTTGTTCACTGGCAGCGTTTGAAAAGTACGTTTCGCATTTAGCGAGAAAAACTAGGGGATCCTCGTGATCCAGCCCGGAGAATGTAGGGCGGGGCGGTTCAGGGGCCCGGATTGCGCGTATCAGAGAGCGCCATTCGGGAAGAGGAACTTTTTGCAGAAAATGACTTTCCACCGTAGGATTCCGAGGCCTTGTTTGCAAAGGCACGTAGGTTTCCTGCGGTAGAGAAGCGTGCGCTGGTACCGCCGGCAGGTAAAGTAGGTCCAGTTGATTAATTATCGGGGGCATAGCGCATTGGGCCGTGTATTCCTCCATACTCGCGTTGTTTACGGGGAGGAGCACCGATACTGCCGGTATGAAGACCGGGTCAGGATGATTGCTAGGCCCAGGTACTGGCTCGCAATTGTGCATAAGGGGTGGTACGGGTACCGTTTCATATGCAGGAGGAGGTGATCCTGCGTCCTCGCGAATCGTGCTTGGGATTGTATTGAGCGCCACCGAGTTTTGTGGGTTTTTCTCGGAAACCGGGTCTGCCCGTGCCGCGGCGAGGCGTAGTCGGTGAGCGTACCGTACTCATGACTCCCCGTCTAGTGGTACGGAAAGTTCAAAAGGGGGGGGGGGGTGAGTAAGTTAGTTAGTCTCTATACAGGGTAATACATGGCCCCCGAAAGGAAGGGGGAGTTGTCCCTCTAATGGCTGTAATTTCGGCCGTTTTCATTTCCCAAGTCCAAATCCTTTATTATAGTCCGAGGTCCCTATATTATAATTTCAATAATTAGTAACTTTAAGGAGTTCGAGTATATGCCATTTCTTAAAATACTTTAACATCATTATTCTCGATCAGCATTAAAAACGGAAGGGTTTGGCTAAATAGATTACAAATTTCAGATTGAATGGAAATATCACAACACTTGATTATTTATATATCTTTCTTCTTTGATTTATATTTAAAAATAAGCAGGCCCTCTTATTTAAAAAGATAATCAAAATCGGAAGAATCTCTAATGTCGAAGGTGAGAGAAGAGTAAAGCGGGAGCGAGCGTGAGAGTGAGAGTGAGAGAGATAGAGAAAGACAGCAGAGTTGAGAGGAGTAGAAACCGGTTTTGAGCCGGGCGGTCGAGTTGTTATCTGTTGGAAAAACCAACTCGAGCCAAGCCGACTTTGCCAAATTGAGAAAGTAACATGATGAGGGGAGAGAGAGGCATGGGGAGGGTTGCTTGAGAGAAAGCGGAGAGGACGAGTAGAGTTCCAAGGCGGACGTGAGAGAGAGAGAGAGAGAGAGAGAGAGAGAGAGAGATGGACATAGCGAGAAGAGTAAAACCGGTTTGGGCCTGACGAACCGAGGTTGAAGATGGAGAAGCGAATTCTTGTCAGGCCGAGTTGAGTAGGAATATTAAGGGGAGCCAGTGAGAGGGAAGAGAAAGGTGTTGGTAGGAAAGAGAAAGAGAAGTTGAAAGTAAACGCGAAATTTAGGAACTGCGATGGAGATTCTAGAGGAAACTTTGCATTTTTTGCATCCATCTTTTGCTGCTTTATTGCTGTAGGCAGTAGGACATACAGCCGTAGGTTTTCTGCACGAACATCATAAAATTTTTTGAGCAGCTGTGCTGCTTACCAATTCAGGTAAAACGTTCTACACTAATCCTAAACATATGGTTGCACTTTTTGCAAAATTTACCTCCAACTTCATTCTTACTTTTTAATGTTGTCAGTCTTTTGCCATTTTCAGTAGAAGAGGTTTCCAGTACTGTCGCACCCTTCGAGAGAAAGAAATTTGTGACAGTAAACATCAATTTCGTATTTTATAATTGCATTTCGTGTGTTGTGAACTTTTTATCTGTGTGTTGCGTAACGTGTATTGCCCACCTTCAACACGATGGGTAAACAAAGTTGCAGAAAAGACGCTGTGAAACGATAAAAAAAATCTGTGAGAGCACACATGAGGAATGCGTAAGTAGAGCAACTATATTCTTTAGTAAATCTTATATTGAATTATGATATAGTGCTCACTCACCTATGGTCAAAGTTTGCGGCTGGGTTTCGCGTCCGGGGGGTTCCCCCACCACCTCGGAGATCCACCTCCCTTTGCGCTTAAACTACTTCAATTAGGGGGGGGGGGGGGGGGGCCCCGGTCGCCTCAAACCACGTTTGATAAAGGCTCTCCAGTGTAGGTAACGTCACATGTTAACAAAGTGGTTCAATCTTACCAGGGAGATTAACTGTCTATTGAAGAAGACTAATTTCCAACAGAGTACATATATATTTTAACTAAATATTCCAATTTTTAAGAAAAAAGATGAATTTTCAAGCAAGAGGATTCATTCCCTACTACATTAACACCAGTTTTTCAAAAAGAAGTAAATTTCTAACTAACAAAGATGAATCTTCAAGCAAAACTCTTAATTTTTGATGTAAAAAAAGACGAAATCCCAAAAAAATAAATGAATTTTTAACCAAAAATGAAAAAGTTGAATTTTCAGTTCAAAAAATTTATTATTAACAAACAAACAAATGGAAAGCTAAATTTTCAACCGAAATATTCCATAATTAATACTTAACTATGAGTTTTGTACAAGGAAATTGATTTTTGAACAAGCGATTCCATGTTCGACCTAAACAGAAGATTTTTGAACCAAACAGTTGCATTTTTAAACAAAAAAGATTAAATTCATACAGAAAGAAATGCAGTTTCAAACGAAAAAGGCAAAAGTCTACGAATATCCACGAGGGAGGCCTTTAGGTCTAGCAGGTCGTGCAAAGTCCACGTGGACTACGGTGGTCCACGCTTTTTTTCAAATTTTCATTAAATGAATGAATGCTTTAAGAAAGTGATATTCAAAAATTCCGCAAGCCCCATGAAAATAAACACGTATTCCCCATACAAAAAAAAGAATACATTTTTGTAAATTGTATTCAGAATTGTCAATATTATGTATGTATATCGAGTTGATCCTCAAAACTTCTCTTCAAAATCAGCCACAGAATACGAATGAGAATACATTTTTGAAAATTATTTCCAATTTTTAAATTATTTTTTATCTTTTCAAATCTGTAGAAACTTTCAAATATCTTCCAAAATGATTCAGATTCTTACTAAAATGTGTTTTAAGTTTCTGGCCAATTTTAAAAATGACCAATTTTGTATATCTTAAAATTAATTGCTCAAAGTAAAATGTAATTGTTAATTTTCCTAGGAAACATTAAATTATAACCAAAACTAGTGAAATTTTCAAGTCAAAAAGACGAATTTTTTACAATACAGTAGAATTTTCAACTCGAAGACTCGAATTTTCAATAAAAAAGTTAATTTTTCACCAAGGAAGATGACTTTTCTACCGTAAAAGATGAATTTTGACCAAAAGACGAATTTTAATCGAGTTGTATTAAACAAAACAAAACGAATTTTTAAAAAAATAGTTGAATCCTCAAATAGATGAATTTGCAATAAAAACAGATGTTTTTAAACCGAATACTTGAATTTTTAGGTAAAAATGAAATCACTACATTTTCAGTTTGAAGAATATTTTTCAGCGTAAAAAAAATAATTTTCAACTAGTTGTATGTAACCAATGAAGAGGAATGTTTAAAAAAACGAATTTACAAAAAAGATAAATTTTTAACCAAATATGTACATCAATTGTTACCAAAAATGATGATTTTCTTGAGCCAAATAGTTGAATTTTCAACCCTTCCGAATTTGTAGCAAACAAAATTAATTTTCAACACAATAATTATATTTTCAACCAAACAGTAAACCTTCATTGAAAAAAAGGAATATTTCAACTTAGTCGGTCAAGTTTTATCCGCGCAGTTAAATTTAGAATTAAATAGGTCAGTTGTCAACAATATAGTTAAACATTGAACGAAAAAGATGGATTTTCAAATACAAATATAAATCTCCATCAAAAAATTGTTTCGTAACGAAGTGTTTCTATCTAAATATTCAAACAAAATAGTGGAATCCTTAAGCAGAAAAGAGTGTCTGGTAAGAAATAAGTTTTTCTATAAATAGTTGGATTTAAAAAAAAAAATTTTAGCATCACTTTTCAACAACAAAATATTAGTTTTCAATAAGAAGTACATTTTTATCAAGATACTGGAATTTTCAAGCTACGAAGACGATTTTTCAACAAAACAATTGAATTTTCAATCAAACAGTTGCCATTTTATCCAAGAAAGATGCAATTTCGATTAAAATGGAGAAATTTTTAAATTAGACATATTGCGAAAAAAATTGTCGGAATCGAAATCTTTTTTTTCGCCCCTGTAGTTGGAGTGACAACTCAGTACTCAGGTATATTCATTTATGAGCGGAGGACAGGTCATTAGAAGTATTACTTCTCTGTAGGCTTTCGTGAAGGAAACATCTCCCTAAAATTAACCTTTTATTAAGAAAGCAGGAAGAAACCATGACTGGAAATAACATCGGTAAGTAAATGTAAAAGATATTTGGAAATGTGTAGGCTGTGCCATATTAGGTTCTATTTAGGTTTAAAGCAATCAAAACTATTCCTGAAATAACAAATCTAACGAAAAATTAATTTCAGAGGAAATGCAGCATGTGCAAGAAGTGGGTGAGGTCATGCTACACGATCTAGAAGCTAGACTGGATGCTTGGGAACCGGGAATGGAGGAGAGATTGATACGAGTGATGGCTCGAGTTGCTTAACAGGAAAACCAGAAGCAAGCCGAGCAGCCGGAAGCTCAGTCACGAGCAAAACGTGTTTGTAAGTTTTATTTAGAATCCTCAATAGAGTTAGAGAGTCGTTTTTTTCTTAATTTTCCACTTGTAGCCCAACTTTCAATTAAAGGGAGGTGACAGTTCATCAATGTTCACAAGAGTGATTGTTTGAACAATGTGTTATTATTGTTAACAATATTCTCTTAGAATAGTGCTACCAAATTGCAGTTCTTGAAAAAAAATCACTTTTAGTCCAATTTGCAATTAAAGTGAGTTACGTAATTACTCAGAGTCAAGAAAAGTAATTGTTCAAATAATGTATGATTATTATTAATAATCCATTGGAATAATGATAGAAGAATGCGCTTCTTTCTTAAATTTCTGGCTTTTTGCCCAATTTTCAATTATTTTTCGAACCATTTGTTTGAACAATTGTAAAATTTTCTAGACAAAAAATATAATTGTTTTCACATTAATCACCTGCATTGTGATAATGAAATAATATAATTGCAGAATATCAAAGAAACAGAAGGGTCCGCGGATACTCCGCCGGTGCCAGTAGAGCCAGGTGGTACAGAAACTGCGGACGTGGAGATAGAGGTGGCAGAGGCAGATCCAACAGGCGCGGCGACAAAATAATTTATATTACCACAACAATTGTGTGTAATGTTTTATAGAAATTGTTACTGACAATCCGAAAAAAAAAATTTTCCAACAAAAATTACACTATGTGCCTGTTTGTTAATGCCATTCTTTTATAACAATTAAAACAGACAATAATCAAATTATTTGCATGCTGGGAGTACTCTTTCGTCGATTTTGAAAAATCTTGATTTTCTCATACTTCGAGTGAACATATAATAAATAAACAAATGAAAATTCAACAATGTCTGACTAAGGTGCTCTTGGGAATTTAGCGCTCTTCAATAGTTACGTTATTACTGCAAATATTAACCGATTTTCAGGAATCTGTTTCTCACTTTCTTGAAATTATACGAATAAACTATTTCTGCTAATTAAAATTGAATCACGCGAGGCTTTCATACTTCCAGTTTTTTGAACCGGCCTGCATCTCATGACAATAGGAGCGTGATTCGTTCCGGGTAATTCGACACGCTCCTGAGTCTCGACTCGCACTACGGGGCGTCTGCCTCGTGGTTTTGACGAGAGTTGAGGCTTATAATGTTATAGGTCAATAGCCCTAAAATTGACAACCAATGTTTAAAGTGATTTAGTCAGGTAAAACCCAGCTCGATTTTCAAAGCGCAACTCGAGTGATAGAGGACCCTGAACGATGGTGCCAACAATAACGGCCCATCGCATTGTTACGTGGCCCTAATCACCCTCTTTCTCTCTTTCTTCCCTTGCGCCTTCATCCTACCCCATGCCTGGTCGCAAACACGATAATACTGGAATCCTTGTGTTTTGAAGGTTAGTTATGTTCGCGTAATAATCTTCAATGTGGAAGACGTGAACAGAATAAACATCGGAGCCGATGCTATAAACTATTGGTTTATATTTAGCGGAGTCATTAAGGATGATCGTTGATGATCACGTTGATTGGGTGTATTTTTCCCGGTAATATTGTTTTTTTAGTGTTTGCCACGATTGGGTCTTTTGAGGGTTAATGTCTGGTTGGTTGGCAGTGGTCTTGCTGCTGCTGAGTGTAGTGAACACAATAGATTTGATCGAACATGATCCTGTTCTCCTGCGCTCCTTGATGAGGCGACTGTCCAGGCGTCCTCATCCATAGCATCTACGGTGTTTGTCGTATATTATATAAATGTTTATGGGTATGAGTTTGTCACAGAATTGGCATTCAAGATTTTCTGTTTTTCCGTTGAGGTTGTTTGAAAGGTGGGTGGTGCTTTCGGATATTTTCCTATTCCAGGTCTCTTCTGTGGTTTTCTGGTTCCTGTAACATATGTAAAAGAAAAAGAAAAGAAAGGTGGTTGTCCCATGTATTGGGAGGGTATTTAAGAGTCTTGTTTGGGTAGGATTGTAATTCGTTTCTTTATTTAATACATTTGTAGCTTTAAAAATGTGGAGTTTTAGTCTTTCTTGTCTTTTATATTTAGTTTTTTTAGGAATTTAGTGAGTCCTGTCTGTTTTTGTTTTCGTAAGTTTTCCCACTGTTTGTCAATTTCCCTTTTTTCCTCGTCTGATTGACCATAGTGAAGCTTGACTCTGATGAGTCTTTGTTCTTGGATTCTCCTTTGTTCTTGTTCTCATTCCCTTTCCTGTTCCTCCCGCACACATTGTGCCTGTCTTGCCTGCTCCCTGTGAGCCATTTCATTCCTGTGCATTAATCTGATGTGCCTGTGGGGGTGGTATCGTAGTGCATCCTCTGGCACCCCCGCCCTTCGTAGGATCAGCCATTGGAGGGCCCTGCAGCGCTTGAAGTGGCCAACTATTGTTGGCTCAAAGATCTGGTTCATACAGAGCTTGCATTTGTTTGTGTCGTCCATCGTTCTGAAAGGGAAAATTTTGTGCTATCTAATTTTGTTCTTAAGGTCTAAGGAGTTGGTTTTTGAGGTTTTAGTTGTTTTATGTTGTCGATGTCATTGATCCTTTGCCATTTTTCCTTTACCTAATTTTAAATGTTCTTAACCTAAATATGTCATTTTCTATATTTTCCCTTGAGGTTTTTCAATTCGTAAATTGTTGGGGAGATTTTCTTTTTAATAATAAATGGACCTTCATATTGGTCGTATAACTTACCTGACTCTTTATCTGCTTTGTAAGACAGTTTAATTACCCTTTTTAAAACCTTATCTCCTAGTTTAAATTTTACTGCTGTTCTCCTCAAGTTATATCTATTGGCTTGTATGTTATTTGATTCGTCCACATTTTTTTGAACTTCTTTTATTATTTGTAATCTTCTTAATCTATCTGTCTATTTGTCCACACTTTGGAACTCTATTTCTCTATCGGGTTCTAAACTTTTTCTCAGGGACTGGGGTGATTCCAATTCACGACCTAAGTTTAAGAACGCAGGGGTAAATTGTGTTGATGAATTTTTACTAGTATTAATAGCAAATTGTAGGTCATCTATATTTTCGTCCCATGTAGAGTGATCGTTATCTAAATAGGTTTCAATTATTTGTTTAATTGTCCTATTGTATCGCTCGGTTGGGTTTTCTTGGGGGTAGTACTTTGGCGTTTTCGTGTGCCTGATACCGAATTTTTCTGTCAAGTGTCTTAGTATTTTATTTACGAATTCCGTACCGTTATCGGTGTGAAGAATCCGCGGTGTTCCCCAACGCGAAATGACACGTTTATGTAATTCTGATTCTATCGTTGTTCCGTTTACTTCTTTGATCGGTATTATTTCGCCGCATTTTGTACAGAGGTCTACAAACACCAAAATATATTGGTTTTTTCTCTTTTTTGAGATCGGCAATGGTCCCATGATATCGGCCATGGTCCCTGGTTCTTCGAACATTCTCTTCCCCATCAATCCTACTTTACTTTAGTTACCCGGTTTTACTCTTTGACAAGCTTGGCAGTTTTTTACGTAATTGATAACGTCCGAATATAATCTTGGCCAGAAGTAATGTTCGGAAATTCTCGCGTAAGTTTTCTCTGAGCCTAAATGTCCTGCCTGGGTTCCGTCGTGATTTTCCCGTAAAATTTGACTTGCTTCTAGAAGCTCGTCCGTTTCAAAAAGGAACTGTGTATTGTTTTCTAAAAAGGAATCGCAATCGAAAGTTCTGTTCTCTATTTCCTGTCTTGTTTGGTTTCTGGGGTAGAGTCCGTCTAAATTTGGTAGGACTTCATGACCCGAAAAGAGTGTATTGTCGATGGGGTCAAAAGTTTTATTTCCAGTTTGAGTTAGGTCTATTGTTGTTGGTGGGATAAATTTGTATTTATCCGGTATGTTTATTATTGGGGTTTCTACGTTTTTCCTGGCGAAACCTCTACCGCGACCTAATGTCTCAGCTATATATGACTGAGCGAGACGGTCCAAAAAACTACGATCAACAGTAGTCCATGACTAAGCTCGCCGATTAACAGAACGAACAGTCTCAGCGAATTACGAAGAAGCGCGCTGATCAGAAAGATGAACAGTCGTGGCGACTCACTGATGAGCACTACGGTCAAGCAGATGAATTGTTTCAGCATCCACGAATGAGCACGCCGATTAAGAGTCAGGTAGTCCCAAAGACTAGTAGAGGTCGTCGACACGAACTTGTGGCACCAACACACCGATTCCGAAATAACGCAAAGGACGCAACAAACCTTCGAAGCGAGCGAACCATGCGAGCTGAGCTGAGACGAAACCAGACTGGTCCTGCCCGGCGACGGCAGTCGTGTTGCCTGAATCCTCGGGACCCCTCGGGGAGTTCCGCCATGATTCGGAGGCGACCCAGAGTTTCTTTCATGTGGGGTCGTCCCGAGTTTACCCTGTTGTAACTATTCTGTTATAACCCTCATCAATCTCTGCAAAATTTAGTCTTTTGATTTGATGACGTTGATGCTAAAATCGGAATTTTTAATTTTTCTATCGGGCCCCTGTCTTACCCGACATTTAGAAATTTCAAATTGAGAAAAAAATATTCATCTGGGACATTATGATTATGAGAGTTTCAATTGAAAATTTTTGAATAGGCAGTTTTTAATTTGTTATTGTGCTATATCAATTTTTAGAGTTTAGAATGTTGTACTTCTATTCTTGTAGTACTATCTCTATCTTATGTTCTGTATTATGCTCTTGGAAATAAAAAGCGTGATTATATGAATTCTGAGAAAATAATACACAGAATGTAAAGAAGTACTTACTCAAGTGTGTAATTCCCATGTTTCTTGACGTGAAATTGACACTTATTTTGATTAAATTCCACATATTTTAAAATAAAGCACAACAATTGAAATTAAAAAAGAATATTGTATTTGAAATTGGAATGAAATTCACTTTATTATGAATAATTTTATGCACTGAAATCGAAGCGTGAAAAAATTCACACTTCAAAATTAGATTTCCAAAATACCTCCTCTACGGCTCATTAGATGCAAATACATAAGAAAGGGAAAAAGAGAAAAGAATATTCTGGCACGTGTAGACTCGCAATGTAAATCAATGTAAGAAAGTTTCGTACAGTAAACGATTCTTCTGTGTTAAGGAAAACCTTCTTCCTGGCCAAGTGGCTAGTCTGCGGAATGGAAAGTAAATCATTTGAACGCACTTTGTAACGTCACTGGTCTCAAGTTACGAAACTATGTCTCGATAATTCTGAAATCTTAACTTAGGGATTTGATATCTTAAAGCCTGATAAATCCCCACAGAGTTCAGATTTGTGATGCGCCAGTTGTTTGTGTCTCGACACAAACAACGACGAACTCCATAATCAATTACACCTGAAAATCCTTGAAAGAAAATAGCTAGCAAATCTCAAGGTCATAGATCATGTAAGAGCGCAACGGGAAGAATTAAGACCAAATTCAACTGGGAAACAAGTTGACAGATTTATTCTAAAAGCAAAGGCCAGAAATGATGTTGAAATTGCATTAAGTAAAAGTTATTTAAATCATCGGAGCCTGGTCAAAATCGATAATACCACATCATTTTAGTTTGTAATAAATCGAGTTAAACTAGTTTGAGAATACGAACAACACACGTGTTACGCACCTAAAGTTAATATTTTTCGAATCTATAAATTTGAATGCAAATTAAACGAAAGAATTTAACAGTAAAATCCCCGACAAGACAAGCGTTTGGCAGGTGTTACAACCTTGCCAACTTCATTTCAATAAACAAATAATCGAATTTACAATTTGAGTCGAAGCTAAACGCGTGGCAAAGCGACTCAGTCGAATCGATACTATTAATTACTACGCTTTGATACGCTTGCCAGAACAAATAAAAACTTTACCTCGGACATTGGAAAACAAAAAGATCCAAATGGTAATGCAAACTTCCGGAATTAGCCACTCCGACTTTACAAAATTGATTGGTTTCTATCCTGGCGAAGAAAATGGCTTCCTGCCAGTATTACGTCCAGAAAGAGAGTGGAGAGCTCCGTAAGGGAGAAAACTTATGGAAATAAAGGCGGAAGTCCAAGTACGTCATGATGGAAGGCTAGTTTATGGATCGAGTCAATCATGGCCATCGCTCGAATCATATGACTAGTGACATCATTCTTTCACCATTCACCGCAATGTCTGGCCAGTAGTGCACCCTACACTTACACTTTCAGATGTCCGTTACGAATCCACGTAATGTCTAAAAATTCACTAATTTGTGCTTAAAAATCACTCGTGACATTAGGAGAACGTGTCACTAGAATTTCGTCTTCTAGGCTTCCGGGTAGATAAATATGACTTCTGTCAGACCCGCGGGGTTCCGCGCGCTACTGCTACTGACCGGAACAGCCGATTTGTAACTGAAGAGGTTACGGGCTCTGGCGTATGGCGGGAATACTACCGTACTTCAAATAATTTAATACAAAACCCTCCTTCCTTCTTCCACAATTAATCAACATAAGACATCCTTTTTCGGTCGGAGTGGCTCGAGGTTTACATGTACAAAGCGTATTCGAAAAGCAATTAGATTTTATTCTATAAATTCGAGAGTGTTCCGAAAGTTCTCCATGCGGCTCCCTTTCTGAATTTTTATTAACGATCGCGAATCAAAATTACGAACGTCTACTTGCGCCAGCTGTTACAAATCATTTGACGTTACAGATTTGAATCTGCAAAGTCACACTTTATATCCAAAATTCATCCGAAGAACCTCCTGTAAGTACACTCCGTGCTCTGTGGGAGCTCAATTGCATCCATAGAAATTGCTTGAACATAAATTCCAAAGACGATTTTTAATTCGGGGACGGCGTAAAACCATAAGGACAAAAGGCCCTAAGCCCTGAAGTAAAAGTTTTAGTAATCGCGACCGAGCCGCCTTCCGTACACTAGTCACTGGTTGAACTGCTGGAGGCCTCGTGATGACTGTAATGAAATGTAAATTGAGGGATCAGCTCTTTGAAAAGCAATTACTCTGAAATATTAATAAAAAATATTGTGACTGTGTGACCTCGAAGGATTTTGGTATCCTAAAATCGAATCCGTTATCCAAATTTTGCCTATACGTCAGGTTTTTGAGATATCCTAACTTGATTGTTCAAAAATAGCTATTTTTAGCCATATTTGGTTTAAGCATGTCCATATGGACATTGTTTGTCTACGTCCGGACTGCGATGGTTCCAATTACCTTTTAACAATGCTTGATCGTTTCTCGCGACGGCCAGTGGCTGATCCTCTCGAAAATATTAAAGCATTTATAGTACGCAGCGCGTTCGTGAATCATCGGATCTCTCGGTTTGGCAAGCCTGAGACCTTGACCACCGACCAAGGGCCTAAATTTAAATCGCAGCTACTCACAGCTTCCCGGGTGGCATCGAATCCAAACCACGACAAAGATCCTTATCTACCGTGTTGCTAGGTCTTAGATCAAACATTTTGGAGATCGGTTAATCTACGGCTGAATTTCTTTACGGCACGATGCTGCGCATTCCTGGAGAGTTTGTCTTGCAGCAAGACATTCCTGCATGAGGATCTAACGTCAACCTCTCATGTGTTTTTCCGCGCCGGAACGGCTAAAAAGTCACTTCCGTATATTGGACCACATAATGTCATAAATCGCACATCCGACAGGATATATGAAATTGATGTAAGCGGATCATCACGTCATGTCTCTGTAGATAATATTAAACCTGAGCATTTTCATCGTGACGATTTATTTGAAACCACTTCGATGCCTAGCACTTCCAACACTATAACCAATTATGATCCTACCACTTCAAATATGACAAAGCTAATTCCACCCATCAGAACTTATGTTCGAAAGAAAAAAGTCTCTCTTGCCACTTAATGTCTCACAAGTATCACGTGAGCATCCTTAGGAACAATTTTTGCATCCGTGTTTCGCAAAACTTAGCTTAAGTAATGCCTCGTAAAGTTCCATGAATACTTTAAACTTCATATAATCTTAACGGTGTAATCCTTGTGTTACCAATGGGTACCACTGGGTACCCCGCCCACGAAATTGTTGTTAAAAGTCCATTGTAACTTGAAATAACTATGTGTATTCAATCTGGCGGTGCGTTGGATAACACAGGTCGACAAAATTTGGAAAAATATTTTACCAGGAACCCGAGAATACTTTTCCGAAGGTTTTTGGCGTGCTGAATACAAATCCGATGTCAAGATTTGTTTAGTGGCTAGGTTTTCGAGGAATCCTAACCGGGGTACCCGGGTACCCAGGTGGGTCAGCCGTGTTTTTATTTTCAATTGCAAAATATTTCAAGCTAAAAATAATTTTAAAAATATGTGCGATGCAAATTTCGATAGAGAATTGGTTTAATCATGTAGATTCGAGAAGCGTTCGGCCTATCTCTATTAGAAACAAAGTTATTTAACAAAACGTATGCCGATGGGTACCCGGGTACCCGGGTGGCAAGACAAGTTACGTGCCTATGCTAAGTTTTTCAGATCAAAATTTAATGATAGACATTGTGAAACCGGCATTGCTTTCATCAAACCCATATTTTCTCTGTTCTTTCTAGGGCATTTTTTCGTTCACCTCCTAGTTTAGAAAAATTGTTTCTAATGTAACGTCACTCTAGGGGGAATACTGTAGGGTCTCAGTGCTCCCACTACGCAACTCAGCGGAGTGGAACTAGCGAGCGAGTTTCCGATCTGGGTACGCGACCCGTGGTCGAGTGGGTAACGGAAACGGTGCGAGAGGTGCCTGTCTAAGAGTCAGTCTCTAGACACGCCAGGCCCTTGTGCTCTTGGACTTGTCTCAAATACGCGCAATGTACTTAGCCTAATAAATTGTTTTATATGAGTTGCAAGAGCGTTGTGACTTATTACCTGCAACGTGATAATGCTATTTGCTAATTTCTATTTGTTCTTACAGAATCAAGTTCGCAGGAGGAGTCACCTAAACGCCTGCGCTCGCGCTCGCCCCACCGCAACCAACCTTCTTCGAGCCAACTAAGCCGACCAGCCGACCATTCTGTGTCGGGTAAATGACTTCTCTTAAGTAACTCTTTAGAGATGCGTTCCACAGCAAAAAATTTAACTTTTTGCAGTTACGTTACTTAGAGAAGTAAATTAAGATTCTTAAAAAGTTACTACAAATGTTTCTCTCTGCACCCATTATTTTCGCGATTTACAAAAAAAATAGGCATACCTGACGCAAAACGTACCCATTCTATATTTTGAGATGCGAACAACAATACTTTTGAATATAATAAAGTCAAAAGCCACAAATTGGTCTCTTCTTTAAATCTTCAACAATTGAAATGTTGGTTTGAAATCTTATAAAATTCTCCTCAACATAAAGCTTTATCCTTGCATGTAAATACCTTATTATGTATTATCAAACATTGGAAGGACATCTACTACCGGCGCAAAAATTATAGGCATCCGCCATTAAAGCTTAACAACACGGCCGAAAAAATACTAGAGTAATAAGTAAATTGTAATTGCAAAGCTGAAAGTGTTCCACGTGAATGATCTTGAGTATGTTGAGGTAAAAAAATTGTTTGCTTTGCAGACTAAAAAATATTTAAAAAGTAAGGAATTTTAGGCACATTCAAGAAGAGTCAAGTTTGAAGCATTATTCCTTATACAAGAGACAATGGGAAAAATTTGGAAAAATTCATGAATAAGAAGAAAACGTTTATGAATAAACTGCAGTTAACGAATTTGAGAAATAATGAAATTGATGTTAACAATTACGAAAATGTGCAACTATACTATCTTCAGTTCTTATGAAGATATTAAACCGATTCAAACTCGAAACTGTGACGGGTAGGCTTTGAAATCACGTTCAATCTCCCGGAAGGATGTAATTTTTTTTCGTGAGAAACGCGATATCTTTAGGCATTTCTTTTTGGCTGGAAAGTAAGTGTCAGAAACCAGCGGGGGTGCAATTTTTTCTGCGGGCAAAAGAGGCGTCAGTGCCTGGGCAAGAGTTAAGAAGCATTGGACAAAGAAAGGCCAACAGAAAATCCAACAGAAAAAGATGAATTTTCAACAAGCATTTTCAAACCTAAAAGTTGGATTTTCTACAAAAGGTTTAGTTTGGAAAGAATTTCGATCAGTAGGTTAGTTCTGATTGGATATTTTACTCTCTTGTTGCAAACTCTTCCTTTGGTTGAAATATAAACTATTACATTCTTCGCTGAGAATCTACCTTTTTGGATTTTTTGTTCAAAATTCATTTAATTGGTGATAAGTTAAGATACTAGGTTAAGACTTCATTTTTTTGTTAAAAAATGCATTGCTTTGGATGAAAATTCATCTTTTGAAATAGAAGATTAATCTTACTAGTATAAAAGTATTTGGTTGAAAGATCATCTATTTGGTTTATAGTGAAATATTTTCACTTGGAATGTTAGGTGCGTTTTCATTGATCTTCAACCAGAATAGTTAGCGCTACCTAGCGTTTGGTAAACCCCTCTACTCACCATCTTACTAACATATATTTTTCTAGTGAAATTGATAAATATCTATTTTTTTCTTACAAAAATAGGTGCCATGCAGATCAAAGGAAGCAATTTAAGAATTTCTGGGGAAAATCCACTTGATCCGTTTTATATTCCTGCTGGTAGCGTTATTTATCTACAAATGCCAGGTGATCATGTTATTCGTGGAACTCTAAATCTGGAATTTTACACGAATGGTGTTCCTAGCTGGATGAAATTGAAAGCTGGCTATAAAAAGGTAGATTCATCTGACCGAGTTTTTCTATACGTACCTAGTTGGAATGCATTATTTTTAAAAGCAAATATCGGCATAGATATGGATACAGATATTGATCATAATGTTCGAGGGTACAAGTATTTTGTGAAAACAGAAAACGGCCTTTTCAAAGCAGATCTTGAGCCACTTCCTGCAGGTGCAGAAATAAATCTGCGCCTTATTTTGAGGACAACCATCTATGTACTAGTACCAGGACACAACATCATTTATGCGGGGGAGCTGAAGCCTTTTCCAAGACAGGTTGCGCCTAGGTGGATTAATCTCCAGCGACCTTGTTCAGACTTAAAATTTGTTCACAATTTCTGAAGGCGCAGTCTCATTGTAACTGTTTGATTCAATTTCAAAAACAAATCGAATCGCTGAAAGAATTGGAAGACCTAAAAACTGTTCAAAATAATTAACAAGTTGTACTCAATTATCTAAATAAAAGTGTTGACCTCAAAACAGTTATTTTTAATAAAATTGAATTATATTGTAACGTGGTGGCTAGGCACCCATTATGGATCCTTCCCCAGATGCTTAGAATTATTATAAAAAACTAAACATGTGACCGCGATTAATCCCATGGCCGGCACGAGCTCCAATCAAGGATGAGCATTTAGATATAAGATCATATTATAACCTAAGGCTAGATCAATGAGGACGAATGTATTTTTATGTTAGATTTTGAGAACAAATAGTAAACAGACGGCCATTAGATTAGGAAATTTCTTACGAAACTTATGTAAAGGGTTATCACTTAGTAGCCACCTGCACCACCTCACTTGGCAAAGCTGACCACACTCATCCACGGTCGTGCCACACTACACACAATTATGGGGCCCATCCGGATATATATAGACTCCCAAAGTAATCCCTACTAGAAGGATTAGTTGGTAAAATACCAGGCCATGCCGGAGCTGATACCTGTCACAACACACGGAAGCATCCATCTTGTGCCGGCCGGCATTCCACATATCGGTACGGACCGAATTCCATCGACTTGAGTTCCGGATATCGAGCTTGTGAGGGCAGCACCGATTGGACGTAGAATTGGGCGCGAGCGGGAACGAACTGGCGAGTGGAGAGGACGCAGGAGCTCAGTTTCGTGTCGGTCATCGACTAGTCACGAGTGAAGGAAGGAGTACAGATAATTGCCTACGTGCTTGGACGAGTCCACTTTAACTTGCCGGACTGGCGTCAAGGAAAATAAGGAGAACTCAGTGATTACAAGGTTTAAGGTAGGCGACATATATTCTGTTTTCCCTTTTTGTTCTTGAGTTAATTAGAGTATGAAGGTGTAGACCTGCCCCTTTTGAAAACTTTTTTACTGCGTTAGGATTAAGCATTTTAGTGTGAACTCTTTTCAATTAATGATAAGCAAGTATTAGTGTGTTTTAACAGGCCTTCAATTTCCTTTGTTTAAATCGAAGTGTCTGGCACCTGACAACACAGCTAAGTAAGTGTGAAATTACTTTTTTTGTTCCTACATTGTCGCGGCCATTGTATAGCGGTGCTCCCAGGTTACGTTCCGTGAGGCTGTACAAAGCGTTATAATATAAATAAATTATATGTGAGTAATTCATTTATATGTTTTATGTTTATAAACTTAGGAAATTCACTGTTAGTTTAAATTTCGTCTCGTCTTAAGAATTGAATTATTTGGTCGAATATCAACTATTTCTTCCATTAAAAATTTAACTATTTTTTGAAAATTCTTTTTTTTTTTTGAAAATTAATTTAAAGTCTACCTGAAGATTTAACTACTCCATTTTTGGTATAAACGTTATCTTCTTTAGTTGAAAACTTAGTGTCGCTGGGACAGGTAGAGTCATGGACAAGATTGGAAAATTCTTTTTGACTGATATTGATTTATTAGTGTTGATAAAGGCGTAATTTCTTTGTGAGACGGGAATGAGTGGCATCGCCGGAGTGAGGGGCGCGTACTCGATCCTTGGGGTAGGGAATCCCAATGATGTGCGTTTATGGTCCTCGCGGAATGGTGCTCGGCCGGCTCGGTTGTGTTTTTCTTCTCTGGTAATCCAGAGGGGTTAATGCCTGTGGCAGGAACTTGGCCGCGGGTCTATTTACCGTTGGTTTCGGTGGGTCCAGAATTAATCGCCTGGGAACAAGTAATGGGCGATGAGGGAGACGCTGGGCCTGTTGCGCCAACAGTCCACGGGGTGGCAACGGCCGACGGGTGGAAGTTCTCCCAGCAAGGGTGCTCCGCTGTCCTCGTTAAGGCAAGTAGTGGCTTCGTCGCCCCTGTCTCTCCTCGGATGAGCATCGCTGCGTGGGAGATGGTATCAAGGCGATAGAGGAGCCGAGCCCTAAGCTGAGAGTATCGGAAAGGGTTAAGTCTGCATACAAGGTCCTGTCGCCGGCCCGAGGGGAACCCGCTGGAGGCACCCGCTGGAGGCACTGTTGCCGGTAATTCTTCCTTCGATGTCCTCACGCAATCCAGAGCGGGACTGTCCCCTGCAGGGGAGGTGGCGCTGAAGTGGACGTTAACCCATTCAACGGTGCGTGACGTCACGGGCTGCGGGACGTACGGGCTCATTCGGGTGTTGGCGGGAGGAATGACGGCCTCTGGTCGCACCTGCGGGGTTGAAGCGGCCAGGGGGTGGGGGGGGGGGGGGGGGGTGCCGAATGGTCGAGCCTTTCTTGCGCGAAAGTTATGCCGCCTGGCTGCACTTCTGCGAGCCCTTGACGGAGGATTTCTCTTAGTGGAGCGATCGATATACATCTACAAAAAAGGATATTGGTAGAGACATGTCGGATGTTTTTTTGTGGGGGAGTGGGTGGAGGATGTGTGCTGGAGTTCCAGCGCACGAGGAGGGGAGAGTGGGTGGCGGATGTGTGCTGAAGTTCCAGCGCACGAGAAGGGGAGAGTGGGTGATGTCGTGATGACCGTGATGTCAAGTTCGAAGGTCGTCGTCAGGGAGAAAAATGTAGTCGAGAGAGAGATTCTTTTTGATAGAGCGTTTATTTAGCGATGCACACTGGAGTTAGTGATACATGGCTGATTGCTTACTGGATATCGCAGGGCCTTTTTATAGCAAAGCACAGCGTGGGCGGAGGGAAAAGGCTTGATTTTTTTATCATAGTTTTTCCGAAAACTACTGCTCTGCGAAATTTTTCTGAGTGCCCGGAAGGGTACGGAGCGTGCTGTCCCTGTCACTCCTGTTAAAAACTGTCCTCTTCTCTGCCTACCCCTTTACCGTGAGAAAAGATAGAAGGGGTATATAGAAGCGGAAAACTGACCTCTCTTTCAGGCCCTTTACTTTCTCTCGTTTTCCTTGTTGTCAATTCGATGGGCTTGTGAGAAGGGGGGGGGCTGTCATGACAGCGAGGGGGGCTAAGTGGCGTTCTGTTCGTAGGGAGTGGAAGAGTGACTTTGTAGAGTGACAAGGACAGTAATAATCCGGTCTTTCATTTTGTTATAACTAGGCCCCTATTCGGCTAAAACAAGCGTCTGATTAAGGGAGTTAATTGGGTATTAATCGCTCAAAATTGTTGGGCTGAAAGCGCGTATAACGAAATGTGTATTTTTTTCAGTTGAGAAATGGATATTATTGGTACACAATTAATCTAGTTGGATGAAAATGTACCTTTTTGGTTGAAAATTCAACTATTTCAGTTAAAGATTTATCATTTTAGTTGAAAATTCATGTATTTGGTTAAAAATTGATTTCATTGGTTAAAAATTGAACTGTTTTGTAGAAAATTGGTCCTTTTGGCTTGAAAATTCAACCATTTGGTAGAAAACTTATCTGTTTAATTAAAAATGAACTTCCATTCATGAATTCATGCTTCTTGTTAAATAATCAACTATTTGTTTAAAGCTGAAACAAAGTTTTCTGAGAAGGTAACTATTTGGTAGAAAATGATCTTTTTTGTTAATAAATCATATTTTAGGTTCGAAAATTTAACCAATTCGTATTTTAGGCTTCGAAATTGATCAGTTCCTTTAATATTTATGTATTATGTTACAACTTTGTCTTTTGTAATAGAACATTAACCTTCTTGGTCGAAAATTCATCTTTTTAGTCAAAAATTTCATTGTTTTGTTGAAAATTTTCATTTTTTTCCATATAAGCTCATATGACCTATGATATATATGATATATGTCATATATGTCATACTTATGGTCATATGATCTATGATATAGATCATAAGACCAAAAGGCGAATGCATTAACTCAGCACAAAGATAAGCTGGGCAAGGCACTACGCGTTCCGCAGGACTTTCACTGCCAAGGTTCGACAGTTCGCGCGCGAACTGCGGATCCATCATCACACAATCAACAAGTCAAAGCTGCTGACCATCAGGCAGCATATTGTTGACAAAATACGAGCACTATCTATCGCTAGGACATAATACCTGGGGAGGAATGCCCACCTATCATTACCGACGAGGTGAAGAACGTATTAGAGGCATGAAGAACTATTACGCTCCGGGACGACATGGTATCAAGACCTTCTGGCGGAAGAAGTTTTCTTCAACCCACCAGCATCTGGCCCACATTTTTACCTCATATCTAAAGTCGGAAGAGCCTATTTTAAAGTGTTTGGTGGAAAGGCGCACAGTGTTGGTGCTGAAGTAGGGCAACTTAGCTGACCCTAAGAATTACAGGCCAATAATAATCAGCGTTACATATCGATGGCCTGGATTGATTACCATGAAGCTTTCGATTCAAGCTTCCATAAACTTATAACCTATCTGTTGGAAAGCTTAGAGGTTCATCCACACATCGGGAGGTGCATAGAGAGAATAATGCTGCTTTGGAAAACTAGATTTACCCTATCATCTGAAAAATATCATGTGATCCCTAAGAGCCTCACATTTCAGTGTGGGGTGTTTCAGAGCCACACCATGAGCCCTCTTCTCTTTTGCCTTACATTATTGCCATTATCTCTCGCACATCGCTATACCGAAGGGTACCTCTGCGGCAAACCTGGAAATCGAAAGCATGAGATCACTCATGTTGTTTACATGGATGATAATCTATGCTCAAAATAAAGAGAAACTACGTCTAGCTCGAGAAGCTGTCAAAGAGTACACTCAAAAGATTGGAACAGAGTTCGGGTTAGAGAAATGCGCCAAGGTTTATTCAAAAAAAGGAAAACTTAATGGTATCCCAGAAGACCCTGAGCTCGTCAGAAGAAGACACCCAGGCACTGGAGAGACCTATACATACCTGGGCGTGCCACAGATCCGCATTCGGGACGGGTGATATATAAAGGATACTCTCCGATGCAGATACAAACGTCTCATCCGACGGATATGGTCTTCCGAAGTTTCGGCGAGAAACAAAGTATCTGCAATGAACGTGCTTGTCGTCCCGATAATACTATATTCATTTGGAGTGCTTCCATGGACGGAAGACGAGCTCAGATTCCTTGATGTCGGTCGATATATAGTGGCAAATGGACAAGACTCTCTTCTCAAAATGGTCAGGAAATACGAAGAAGCGAAGGCGGGGATAAGAAAGCACAGGAGAAAAACTTCCGCGAACAGCTTCTCGACAAGGGGATGCACGGCATCTTACACAGAAATATGGAAGATTAGTCGATGTCGTATAAGATAACGTTTGCTTTCCTTAAATCATCCAGATGGAAGTGGAGCACGGTGGTTTTCATTTTGGCATGACAAGAATGTGTAATTTTCACTCCTGCATAACGTCGCCAGATTTTGAGCTGAGGCATTCCCAATGATAGCTGCAGAGCGTGTCATGCACACCCCAAGCTTATAGAACACATACTGCCTAGTTGTCCGACTCATGCGGGAACGACCTACATCCAAAGGCACTATGCGGCACTAAGATGAGACACTAAGATGACACTAGATGAACACTTAGACAATGCGGCACCATCTCTGCCACTCACTCGGCATTAGCCCAAATGCCGCTCCGCTAAATACTCCTAGTTAATTGTCGAAAATGAGGAGTGCCACATATACTGCTACTGCATATTCTTGACAATTTCTTCTGTTGCGCACTCGAGGTCTGACATAATTCTCCTTGACATCGAGAAACGAACCACGTTCGTTATCAAATATTTGGCACCAGCTCAGAAAACCATAATAACCAAGAAGAAAAGAATAGAAAGAAAGGTATAAAGACCTTATAAGGGAGTTGCGACGGTTGCACCCAGAATATTCTGTTAAGCTACCCGTCTTGATCATCGGCGCTCTAGCAGGTGCACTGGTTGACAGCCTGAAAATCATCACTATGTTTCAACAAAATGCTGAGACACTCGTGGGGAAAATGCAGAAGACGGTCGTCCTTGGGTTTCTCCGTTTCCTCAGGGTGCAGGAGACTTTTGCCGGATCATCGTATTGAATTCGTCACAGACTGTAAGCTTTCATCACATGGTCGCGAGACGTGGTTACTGCTGAAATTTTATCGCGATTTCGCTGGAAGGGGGTGCAATTTTTCAGATTAGCACCCGCTCCCGGGGAAATCCTGCGCTTGTCCTTATGACAATTTTTCAACTATATACAGGGTGTCCCAGACTCGAGTGTCCGGACTTATATAGCCGTATAAAAATAAACAAGATAATGAGAAACTTCCTTTTCCAAAAATCAGTTGAAGTTTCAGTTTTTTAGTTATAAAATATTTAAGCTGGACCAATTACGAGCGCCGTCTAAACAGGCGTGTATGCGTAAACGGGATTCCAACGCAGTGTTATCGAAGCGAGCGCAGAGGTGGGGTTAGCGACGGGAGAACACTACGTTGGAATCCCGCACACACAGAGGTTTCATAATTTTGAGTGGTAAACATAAATTACAATTACTTCAGATCAAAAACAATATTATATTTTGGTTTTACATTTTTTTATTGAATTAACGGTCAGGAGAATTGTAGTTTACACGTTGTTTACACGTACTACTTTGAAATTCTTTAAGATTGGTTGACGCAATCCTAAGGGAGTTTCCTTGATTTCTTGTTTATCCAAATCGACAACCGCGCCACTGTTCATGTTTATTTTTACCCGTTTTTGAAGGATATTTCTGTCTCTATATATTCCACGAAGATATTTATTATTGCGCTCCAATATTGCAAAGACTTCGCCATTCGAAGTTGATAGTACAATCTGTTCTTGATGTGGCATGGGCCCAAGGTCACTTCTTCCTACTCTCAATTGAATTGGTTTATCTGAAGGAAAAGTGTATCTTCGAATTTCAAATATTCGTTGCGGATTCGTGTGAGAAATAAGCCGAATATATTCAAGTCTGCCAGTGACATTCCTTCGCCCAGGAATCTTGACAGAAATAGACCTGGACCTGGCAGGATGAGACTTTGATCTCACAGGAGTAGGCGTGAATGTAGCAGTTGGAGACCTGGACCTGACACGAGGAGGAGACCCGGCAGGACAGAGAGGCTGGGCAGGAGCGAGAGTTCTTTTGGGGGAATTTATTAAGTCAGGGAAATAAGAAGGTTCACAACGAGGAACACCAGGAATAGGGTCGCCATTCGGCAGACACTCGAACTGTGAACCTAATTCTGTAACAAGAAATAGGGGATTACATTTTTTAAATGCACAATTTTTATAAATACCACATTAAATATATGTTGGGCTGGAGAGTGGGAGAGAAATTGCTTGAGCGAGTTGATGTGACTTAACAAAATAGTAAATATAGATTGATAATTAAGATATGAAGTTACATCAATGTAAGACGTGCGTGAGCACTAAACAGGCCGTGTTGTTATCAGGCCTGAGATTACATGGAGGCCATGGTGGCCCATGTCATCACTTATTTTTCGGAGTAGCCCGAGCCACCGCATTTATTTTTCAGAAGTAGAGCGCATTAATTTTTTTGTATTATAAATGAACAAGAAACCAAAAAATAGGTTTTTCCCTCACCGTACGATACCGAAAGAGCGGTGGCGGCGTAAGGCCCCACTAAGAGGATGATATCTCATGATCTAGAAAGTTTCAGAAATGCCGATTGTACAAAAAAATGAGATTTCAAAATTCAACATGGCGTAACCCCCGTGATTTTGATTTTTTTTAAATCCTTTTGTCCATACATGTCTTTGATACAACACTATAATTTCACGAAGTTTCGTGAAAATCGGAAGGTTACTTGTAGATCCTGATATTTCTGATGCATACAGAACTACTCTCATTTTGAATTCCTCCGAAGTGAATTCAGATTGAATTCGTTCTCATTTTGGGCATAGATAAATACATTTTTGGAGAAAAAAGATAAATGAAATAAAGTTAGAAGCAGATTAAATCAAATAAATTCTTATTTGCTTAAAGTTTGAAAAAAATGTACTTAAAATTAGGAATATTATATCAATATATTCACCAATAGAATCGAGGATAGCTGCCGAAAATAAGATAAGAGTACTAACGATCCGCATCTTTTATAAGTAGAGGAAAAACTGTTTAATGTGTTAATAAAGAATTTGCTTAGCAGTGTACCGAAAGAATATTCTAGTCTCTTATTACAGGTTATATAATATATGCCATAGTCGCTATCTCAGAGATTACAAGCGTCAGACTTATCTGCCTGAGATATTTACATTTAATTAGAGTCAGTTTCAAGGAAAAAAATTTAGTCACTTAATTCGTTAAAATTAATTTTAAGATTTTCTACCAAAAGAGATCGATTTTCAACCCACAAATCCCAGGTCTCGGTTTGTGTTTAAAGGCTTTTGCATTCAATTCAAATTTGTTTGAAATTATAGTATCTGCCATTTTTTCCACCACTTTGATTAAAATCATCAAACCAGTGTCTTGTGATAATTTTGAAATCAAATCGATCACACCTGGTGCCACCTGCAGCCTAACAAAAAAAAAAGTTGCCAACCGCGAACTTCTTTACCGACAGGGAAAGATGGAAGTCAAACTTCTGCCATGAAGCCTAACTGCATCGGTCGATATTCATGATTTTCATCAATCAAGTTTTTTCTTCCCCTAACTCTGCGCCTTGCCACAAACGGTCCTTTAATATTTGATAATATTTTCCGAAAATTTGTCCACGATATTTTAACTTTTATTTTTAAATACGGGTAAACAAATATTGATCTCAGGACTGACTCGATCAGCTGGTATACTCGTTACGTGGCCTTAACTTCAGGCGAATCAGTTTATCATTCTTAAAATATTGTGACTGATCGGTGGCACCACCTGTCGGTAGCAGGTTGATCTACGTAGTAGTGTCACATAACTCTCATAGCTTGACTACTTGTGCTAATGAAATTAATTCATTGCAGTATACAAAACCATCTCTGACCTATGGAAAATAAGCAGTTAAATAATAAATAATAAAAAAACGCAGGTGAAGTCGCCTTTTCCATCCTTTTACAATCCGAAATACTCTTTTCCATCCTCTCATATGTCTTTTGCAATCCAACTTCTCCTTTTCCGCAACCTCAGACTTTTTTTATAACCACAAACCCGAAAAAAACTGCTCTGAGCTTGCCATGCCAGAAGGCGCTCATCGTTGTAATATTCAAATAAAAGGTTAAAAAACAACACTCAGAGAAATTTCCTCTTGTGCCAAAAAGAATCTTCTTACAGCAAACATTATCCTTTTGTGACAAACGTCACGTAATCTTGCAGCTAAATAATTCTGTTTGGGTAATAGTATGTTGCATGATAAGGTAATGCATATTATTTTATGTAGCAAATCTATTGAATATTCGAGTTTCGGTTGAAACATTTTCTTTCAACCAAACCCTAGGGCTGAAACAAAATGTGTCAACCCTAGGGATGCAAACTCCGTGTTCCAACCCGCTCTACAGGTGCCGAACCTCGAATTTCCAAATGAGACGCGATGAAAAAAATATCTTCACCATGTTCGAAACAAAAAAGACAAGAGGACGATGCTTTTGTTTCAAGAGAACTTTTCCTATGAGTAAAGAAAATCTAGATTGAACTAAGATTAGTCTCAGCCTATTCAGACAAGCCAATTGTTATCTTTATCATTTAAATATTGATAGTTTTAAACCTGAAGTGTAACTGAAACAAGATAGTTTTATAGAATTGATAATATGGAGAAAAGGAGATTGAAAAAGGTAGACGAGAATTTAGAACAGCAGACAGATAGAAAAATATTTACGTGGATAGACATGTTCAAGCGTGCGATAGTTACTTGAAAGATAAAGAAATGATTCTTCAAGTTTAGTATTTGCTGTCTCCACCATCCAATCTGGAACACGTGTTCTAATCTTTAATAATTCTGAAGGTTCCTTGGGTAATGAATTTAGCAAACACGGAAACTTTTCCGGTGTCACATTGAAAATATTCTTCCTTCTAGTCTATTTTTATATGAATAAATAATGACATGCTATTTGATGATAGTTGCAAGAGTGAGTATATGTAGCAGTAATTCATCGTTTGCGCTCTCACGATATTCTTCAAAAATCAGATTTCTTTTTCTATCATTGGGCCTGTGCAGAAAAGATGAAGACATTTATTGAAATTCTGCTACTTCCGGTGGTCGCTTTACTGCATTTTAAAAGTAGGTGACATATATTATTAAAATTCGTATTTATAAGTTGCACACATCGACGCCTACATTCCATACTGCACCACGTAGCTAAACGTGATATGGCGAAATTAAAAACAGGAAAACGCGAAAACTAAGCAATTTAAAACGGAATCCATTAATCGCCCCTATTTTCCGCATTAGAAAAATGTCCATGAATCAATTCTTTCGTAATTTTGGTATTTTCATGGATAACAAATTTGTTTGCGTATCAGGAGATCTCAACCGTCTCCGTAAATTCGTACAGCTTTTTATTTGCTGATCCGTAGGAGATAACATGCAGTCTAATAGACGTTTATTTTCAAGAACGGTTGCAAATCCTACGGAGTGAAAACTCAATTGACACTTATTTCCCATAAGAAAAAAATATGTTTTATTAAGTTTTCTTTAGAATCGTCAATATTAGATTATGATGTATGCATTTTTTATGGAAACTGGAACATTGTGTGCGCTATGCGCTCACTAATTACCCTATCTTTAGATAACATCAGCAGATTATTTTTCTTATCAATAAAATATGTCTTGATGCATGTGGGATTATCCAGCAACGTACTTTGAACACTTTCAAAAAAATGTCAAACATAAAAAATAAACTTTCCAGGTATTTCCAAATGAATTCATCATCAAAGTATAATTAAATTCTACTATTTGAAATTGTTTAGAATTTTCTATAAGATTCCTTTCAAAACGTTTAAGGACATATTTGTCACATAAACGTGAATTATTTTATTTGCATATCAAAATTTCAGTTTTTAAGTTCGAGAGTAAAAAAACGTAACATTTTCGTGCATTATTTACATTTAAATAATAGTTTTGGAAATCAAAACTTACCACCAACGTTTATTTTAGCTAGCTCTATGAGAAACTTTCGCTTTTCTTCATGCCTTTATCCTGTAATATGGCCAATTTCACTTCAAAAGTTGACGCTTTAGAGGAAAACCCTTGTTTTAATTAAAAATTTAACTAGTTCGTTAATAATTTTTCGATATTGTAAACTAATTTTTTAGCTTCAAATTTAACCATTCCACGTGTGGTCTAACATTGATCTACTTCAGTTGAAAATTCATCTATTTGGTTGAAAAATTCGTGTATTTTGTTAAAAATTAATTTTGTTTGGTAGAAAATTAATCTTTTTGGTAAGAAATTGATTTCTGTCAGTGAAAATTATGTTTGCCATTGTAATATATTTTTTCAGTTGAAAATTATTTTTTGCAATTGAAAGTTTAACTACTCTATTTTTTCGGAAATTTATCTTTTTGATAGAAGTTTAATCTTTTTGGATGAAAATTCTATTTTATTTCATTCCAATTTTATTCCATTTTTATTAGAAAATTGATATTTTTTGGTTAAAATGCCATTATTTTGGTAGAAAATTCATATTTTAGGTTATAAATTCAACTTTCTGTTAAAAATTCCTCTTTTTGGTTTGAAAATTAGTCTGTTTTGGGTGGGGATTCGAATAATTTATTAAACATTCGTATTTTTTGGTTTAATTGAACAGTTTCTGACTGAAAATTATAATTTAATCCATCATAAAATGGAATTCATTTTTTATCAAAAATTTATCACTTTGTTTGAAAAATTACCTATTCTGTTAACAGTTCCCTCTTTCTTATTTGAAAATTAGTGATTTTAACTGAAAATTGAATTCTTCCATTTTCTGTTCAAAACTCAGATTTTTAAGTAAGTTTTGTTTTTCGAAAATAATTATCTCAATTTAATTAATACAATGAGAAAGTTGAAAAATATTAATTTTTTACCCATTGCCAAAATGCAACAATTTTACATTTGTGTCAGTTTTATTGTGCACACAAAAGGGACAACAATGCTTTCGAAATTTTCGAGACACAACTGTTTTTTTACAGAAGGATTGTTTATAATAAATAATATATACTACTTTTTACTGATAGAAAAATGTTTATATAAATTCAGAAAGAAATGTATTAATGTTTTCAGCAAATTTCTCTCAGAATAGATTTGAAAAGTAGCGGTGTTTTCCAAATTTTTCAAATTTTCAGTTAGAGTGAGGTGACAATACGGAACAAACTTCGTAATTTTTTTTTTTTTTTGTAATTCACAAAATTCGGGGAAGCCGCGACTTTCTAACTCTATTCTACAATGAAATTGCTGAAAACAATAATAAATTGTTCACAAAATTTATGTAAACATCTGGTCATGAGTATCAAATAGTATTTTAGTTTTTTCGGAAGCCTATAAAATAGACCACAGATATTTCTCCCTAAAATATTCGATAAACTAGCACAATATTTTAAATAATTTTACACATTTTTTTGTAGAAAAGATTTACTAATGTTATAGTCATCTCAAAGATTTCTTCTCATACATTTTTGTTGCTGACGTCAGAATGCAATAGATGATTTACAATTACATGCAAAAAGTGCATTCATTGTTTGTCATTAAAAATTTGTTGCAATGCTTTGCTTTTAATAAGTCTTAATATTAAAATCCTTTGATTAATCAGTTAAGAGTAGTGTACTAATAGTTATACTAGGATCAGATTTCGCTACCGCTTCATTTGAATCTTGCCGCTCTGAGCTGGTTGCACATGGAATATTCTCCTTTAAATCTTGGGGAAAATTCATCACTTTTTTTTAATATTCCCCAAGAATGTTCGGGGAATTTTCCCACTTTAGGGAACTTCAGGGAACTTTATGGAAAATTCGACAACATGTGCATAAATTAGCGTCAACAACATTTTGGGGAAAATTCCCCCAAGAAAATGTTTACTTTGCAGGTCCCATGCGAGTCAAGGGAAAGGCACTCGTTTTAAATTCTGCATTTTTTATCCACAATTAATTATTTTAACACATTCACAAAATTGAAACATAAAGGCTTGCAGTATTTAAATAGAAACTTCCACTTTCGTATTTAATTAGAGATACGGAGGCAGGGGGACAGGTTTCCTAATCCGCGTTTCCCAATGGACATTTTCCCCAAAAGTTATTTTTCCCAAACCTGTTTTTTCCAAAAACTTAAAAAATTTGTATTAACATTAGATAATTCTATTCTTGTCAATGCCTCTCCGATTTCGCAGGCCAACTTGTAATTGTCGCAACATAATTTCAGTATCGGCCTGCTCCTTTAAAATTTCTTGGAAAAAGGCGTATACACTTGGATGGTCCTTCCCAATTACTAGCGAAAATCTATGGTGCCACCCTTCTACAAAATTATTTGTTCGTGACACGTCTTTCAATACGGTTGTGTATTGGTTCCACAACACTGAAGGGTATCTCGGTGGTCAACGAGTAGCAGTTTTTTTGCATTCATACTTTCGACAGTTTCCATTTTATAACTTAAAATTTGCAATTTACTTATAATTTCACTTCACAAGAAATTTAGACAGTTTAAGAAAAAGACGTCAATCTACAAAACCAACATTAAATAAACTTTTACTTTGGTGATTTTTGTATTTTGGGAAAAATATCCTGATTGGGAAACCTGTCCTACAACCAGGGAGGGAGTACTTACATAAACGAAGAAACTAATCTGTCGTTTCCCTGCCCTGTCGCCCCTACTTTGGAAAACATAGTTTTCGTTTCATGGGCACATAGTACATTCATCGTTTAAGATTTCAAGAAGTTTCAGTTAATAGTGTACAGAATATTTATAAATTAATGTCAATTTGTTCTTCCAAAATTAGGTGCAGATGGAGTTCCAAGAGGATTTCCCCGAGACCTGCCTGAAGATCGTATTGTCGTACAAATGAAGGATGGCGCTTTGTATCATGGAGCTGTTGGTACGTTCTCCTCTGACAGAGTACCCAATTGGCTGAAACATTCTGAACGATTTATTACTCCGAACTTCAGGGGACCTTTATATTTTTTGCGAACGGTAGGAAATGAACATTTTCATGCAGGTCTCGTGCCGATGGGAGAACGTCAACTTATTATTCATGGTCCAAGCAAGATGTGGATGAGAATAGGAGAGAACCGATATTGTTTCGCGGAAGATTTTGAAGATTACCCTGTACATCAACATTACCATTCAGACAAGGTCGAAAATCATTCTGAAGGGGATTTCCCAGACGATCAACACATATACATAGCAGTGGCACGCAACGATGTGCAAAGATCACGAATACACTGTAAAACCTAGGATTCGATTTAGAACTTAATTCGGTATTAAAACAGTTCACGCAGCAAAACAATCGCACTTCAGTCTGACCCGCCAATCTCATAAAATGAGGTCGATGTGTGGATTGAACTAGACTCGAAATGATGATCATCTGTCAATAACTAAATCTGATAAAACAAATTCTAGTCTGTCAAGTTTAGAAACCAACGTAACCCATAGGGCTAAAGTTCGCGACGTCTGAGTGTGACGGTTCAACACTAATTTTTACGAATGTTTAATTACATCTATTTTTTGCTTTTTGTAAGAGTGATGTTTGGAATAATTGAAACAATGCACCCTCTGAATCAATTAAGTTCACTATCTCGGATCATTTATCAATCTGAAGTTAGCAAACTAAACAAAATTTTGTTTGTTATTATTCTTTGTATTACAAGTAATTAAATAAATACACAATTAACAGAATAAAATGTTTATCTTATACATTTTTTTGCTCCACTAGTTTGTATATAATATTTATAAAAGCAGACTGAGATTTCAATATTATTTTAAAGATTTCAAGGGATTTTGAGAAGTGTTTCAAAGGATTTCGTACGATTTTTAAAGGTTTCAGTGTATTTTCAATGATTCTAAGGGTCTTCTAAAGATGTCAAATAATTTTTATGGGAATTTATTAACATATAATTTGTATATTAAAATATCTCTATAAATTTTAAGTCACCTCACAAGAATCAAGGTTTTCTGTAAGAGTTCAAAAATTTCAAGGGATTTAAAAATATTCTAAGGGACTTCATACAATTTGTAAAATTCCGTAGGGATTTAAATAATTTCCTTAAACTCCGAAAGATTTTGAATAATATCATATAGTATTTAGAAGATTCATGGATATTTTAAAAGACTTAAAAGAATTTATAAAGTTTTCGAACATTTACGAATATTTCAAAGGGACTTTAAATAATTTCTGTTAACTTTAATAATTTTAGGGGATTAGAAAGTCTCACAACATGGCATTTTAATAACCTTCGCAGAATCTCAAAGGTTTCCATAGTACTTCAAATATTTTGAGGATTTTTAAAGAATTTATTCACAAGAATTGAGGGACTTCGTAGAATTTCAAATATCTGAAGAGATGTCTTCATATTACAAAGTATTACCAGAGATTTTCAAATTTGAGTTCTTAGGTTATCTGAAAAGATTCCTAGCAATTTTTAATAGATTTCAAGAAATTGGAGGGATTTGATAGAATTAATGTGTATTTTTAAATATTCCAAAGAATTTTCAAGAGTTTCAAAAATTTTGAAAGTATTTGAAAAGATTTCAAAGGATTTGAAATGTTTTAGGGTATTTTGAAAGATCCCACGAAATGCTCAAAAGATTTACCAACGCCAAGGAATTTCCAAAAATTTAAATTATTTTTTTTTTTTATTCAAAAACCTATAAGTTCCTACAATATTTGGAAAGATTCCAAAATTTTTAAAAGTTTTTTAACGAATTTGACCAAATTTCCGAGGATTTCGAAGATTCTAAGGGGGTTTAAAGCCTCTGGAAGTATTTTAATAAATTTTTCAGGATATCGGAAAATATCGTCAGATTTCATGAATTTTTTTAGTTGTTAATTATCCGAATAATTATTATTTTCGTCATATTTTGACTTCGAAATTTATTTCTGTAAATTAGTTTCAATAATAACTCAATTAGTTTTATATTTTTATGTTTGTTTCTTAAGGTTTGAAATCTTACGTGATAGGATTTGTGCAGAACCTCTTCTGCAATATCCTGATTTCACTAAACCCTTTATCCCACTTCTGACACCAATGTTACGACCCGAGATGGCGTTGAAATTGTTGCTTCAGTTGACTCGGCAGATGAGCAAGATGATTGGTTGCTTCTTGTAGATCAATTTGAAATTCGGCGGGATCCGCCGTTTCAAAGTGATTAGAAAATCACTAACCAAGGGAATTGGGATTTTTAAATAAGTTCAAAAATCAGTTCTTGGAAAGTTATAAGTTTATTCAATTTTGGTTCAAAGTAAAAACCCAATCAGTTGCTTTCACTCACTGCATTCAGTTACACGATTTTACAGAAAAGTTAATCCTCAAGTTGACACTTTCTTTTTCGGTCGAAGGCTAGGTTGGGCCAATGATTATTATTATTATAAATAATAATCGTTAGCAAAGAAAAATTGATTTCCGATCGCGAACGCGGTGCTAGTTGCCTGGAAATATACAATTCGGTTTAGTTAATTTAGTAGAGAATCCTTTCGATGCAAAGAAATGGGAAGCCGGATATTACAATAATTCCTTCAAAAGAACACACTCAGGCAAACGCTACCGAAGCAGAAGAAAGAATGAAGAGTTTTTCTCTTCCAAATCACTTCTTTCCCCCCCAGAAGGTAAAATTCCTGTGATGGGGATGAAATAAAGAGCCGGCTATCATGAAAATGTAACAGCCATTATGAATATGTAACAGCCATCATGAAAAATAAAAAGGGGTTGTCCTAAATTTAACCAATGATGGCAAAAGTTACTTTCTTCAAATAAAAACCTGCTTCTCAACAATTTCGAACCTGTAAGCTATAATTTGGCTTTTACTAAATGCGTATTGTGCACAAAAAACGATTTCGCGGTTCTCACATGAAAGGACCGCTACTCAATTTAATTATTAACCAGTTCGGACTTGTCGAAAACTAGAATGATCTTCTTTCATACGAAATAAAATTTGCGTCGAGACCCACGTCAAAGGTAATGACATATATTTCCTCGAACACAGTTTTTATGTTCATGAGTCAGCGCTGGAGGAAAACAGGCGTCGACTATTCTCTTTAACATCTGAGAATTAAAAGATCAAAAGAAAAATAATTTTGAAACTGTTGCGACTTGAATATTAGAAGTTAATCATGTGTTTATTCGAGAAAACTTAAAGTTGCAATCTAACCATCTTCTCAAAATCTTTTCGAACAACCCACAATTTTACCACTGAAACTGATATGTTAGAATTTCCTGGCTAATTGAAATCCGACTAATTCTGAAAATCTGCATAATTTCCCAGTAAACTAGGGAATTGGTTACTGAAATAAAAACTTAAAAGCGAAAATAGTCAATTTAAATATATATTTTATAAAGATTATTGAGAATTAATACATTTCACATGATTTATAGATAAGTTAAATCAAGAGAAATTCCGACACTGACTCATACAAAGCTCATCTCCCTTCCCTAAAAAGCAAACAGTGCAATTGCCCTTTCCTGTCATAAGATTGGTTTCACAAATCGCTAACAACGAGGCTCGCCTATACGGAGCTCAGCTCGAAGGAGACATGGCTAATTTCGTCATCCTCCTCCGAACGGACCCCCGACGAAGTCCCCGCCCCCGTCACCACCAGCTCATGTCCCTTGAAGTGGCAATATAATAGTCCCTGAAGCCCAGGGTTAGAGACCTCGTTCAACTCCTCCCAGACGAGACCATCGGAGGGGAAATTGTCATTCCACTCCTGGAGGATGACTCCCAGGAAATTCTCCTCCTCGAAGTCATCCGCCGCTCCCGAGCAACCCTCATCCATCTCCTGAGGAACAGTTATTCCAGAATGGCCCCCCCCCCCTCCCCCTCCATTAGCCTGTTCCGCTACAGGGGTACCTGGGAGCCGAGCCGGGCCTACGTTGCCATCCCCACTCCTTGCCTCCTCTAATGCTTCCTCTCGTTGCAGCCTTTTTTGCAGGGCTGATCTAATAGAATATAAACATGACAAACATGGAGAAGCCGGTTTCAAAATCAGTACATAATATCCACACTTTGGGCACTCTTTCGGTCTGGCCATTTTTTTAAAGGAGGGATGTATGGTTGATAGATTTCGAAGGCGGTGAAGGGAGGTTGTGATGTGTCTATCTCATAAGATAGAAAGAGTGATCTGGAGAGTACAGGAGGAGTGAGTGAGGATATAAATGTCGAGGGAGGTGGAAAGGAGGAGTGATGTGTCCATCTCGTAAGATAGAAAGAGATAGCAGGTTGGAAGAGTGATCTCGAGACTTCAAGGGGAGGGAGTGTACTGATAGATTCAAGGGAGGTGGAAAGAGGGATGGATATATCTATCTCCTAAGATAGGAAGATATAGCAAGTTGATCGGGTGTATTTGATTTCGATTTTCTTCCGTAAAAAATTTGATTAGCGGAGATTCAATTTATTAGTAAGTGGGAAAGGAACGAAGTTAGTCAGTGTGTCGGCTACAGTGGCTGGTATGCCAGCTGTCTCAGCGAAAACGGGCGGGCTGGTATGCCAGCTAGCCCGTTAGCAGAGGAAAATGGGAAGTGGAATAGAAGTAACAAGAAAAATTGATGTTTAGTTTGAATTTTATTCCTGATCTTTATTTTGCCATGATTTTACAGAGCGTCGGAGTTCTTAATTGTAGAGTTCGTCCTCGCAGGAGGGTGAATGAGATGCTTCGTGAATTGGCCTTTGGCTGACTTCCAGCTGGAAGATTTTTGGCGGTCGAGAGAGAGATCTGTAGATTGCGTATGTACTTGGATGATCACGGCAATGGCTTGCTCGTGAAGACCTATGGCTTGCTTCAAGCTGTAGGGGTTATTGTGAGGGCTCTGGCTACCAGCTCCCAAACACTTCTGCCGTTCTGGGTCCGTTCGCGCCCTTTTAATAAGAAGGCTGCGTGGGCGTTGCGTGGGAGTCGAGCGGAGAGGGCAGAAAATCGTTGGAGGCAGATGCGCGCGTCAAGTTTCGCGGGCGCTCTACACGCGACTCTCGCCTCTACTCGCCCTGCAGCCTTGCTGACGTCACTGCTGACGTCACTTCACAGAGTACGTATTTCTTTCTCTCTTACTGGCAGGTCTAATTACTAGTTATTATAATTTGAAGATGGTTGCCTACTGAATGAATAAACGTCGTCTGCGAGAGTGTTTTGAATCTACCAATAAAAGAGTCTCACTCTATGCGAGCCGCGTATAACAACTTTTGCTCTGCACCTTGGCTTCTTCACTAACGTACTTTTTATTTCTTTTCTGACTCGAGAAAATGACTATTATTATGCGTCAAATAAGAGTAAGTTCTCACCTTTTACGACTAGAACAGGGCGATCAGAATTCCCTGCCATTTTAACTGCTTCCTCATCGATGCTAGGATCCTGAAAAGATAGATCTTCCATTATCATCACTAATCAATGAAAGACATTAAATTCAACTCTTTAACAGCCTATAATTTCATTCCTTAATATTTAATGAAATTAATTACCTTCCAATCACTTTTGAAGTAAAAATAACTATTCCTAAAAGTTCTTGTCACATGGAAAAAATGAAATTAGTGCGAATTCGCACTATTAATTGGTTTATTAGAAAAATGAATTGAAATAACAAAGAACAATTTTCATAATAGATGAAAACAACAAATAAAAGAATACACACAACCAAAATAAAGATATCCTCCTCTTCGAAATAACAAGTAAGAAATTTCAAAAGAACCAGAGTTTCTGGAACGCGACTGCTCAAAGCAGCGCAGGCATCTGTCGCCTTTTTTAACTGAATTTGTATCTCCCTCGCTTTTATTGGGTCATTTTTTCTCCACTTGCACTTCCTGCTGTAGTTGCGAAAATAATCGATATATGAAGTGCTCCTTCATGAAGAAGTGCGGCCAATGATCGGTTCAGATGCTCTTTAAAGAAAAATCCTGTCGCTCTCCTATATTCAGACAGACCCTTCGTAATGGGTATGCTTTGAAAAGAGGTGTGCCACCACCTCCTCGCCGAGTCAGTTTTACTCAAAGTCGCGAAGAAGAGATAGCTTTTTCTGTTTACTGACTCTCTTCAGTGTCTCCTTCAGGAGGAGAAGGCTCATATGCGACACAGCCATACGCGTCTTGATCCTTCCATACATATCAGGTGAGTGTTGATTCGTCGTCGAGTTTGTCGTTTCATCGCCGCTGTCGCCTGTTTGTAACCCTGTCTTCTTGCGACTTTTTATCTCAGATTGGGGTTTAATATATCGTCATGTTCGTAAATGAGAGTTCTCATCCAGTGAACTTCCCTGCTTGAAAGCTTTTGAGTATTTCTAAACGATTTCTTGGGCTATTCGTCTTGCTGTTCCCATCCTCCAATCTTTTAACTTTTTGGCCATATGATCACCGGCCTTTTTTACCAACTCCGTGTTTAGGCCCACAGGATTGATATCTTCAAAACCTTCTGGAATGATTTTATCTAACGGCAGAAGTAGAATCTGGTCCATTATACGTCGGTAAGTAACAGTTGAAGTATTCTGGACGGATAAACTGGTGCGACTTGAAATGGGAGTAGAGAAAAAATGGTCACTTCCTTGCGATCCTGTAAAAATAATGATTTTTTTATGAAATATAAGAGGAGTTATGTTCATGTTAGAAGTATTTTCCGTGGTTCAATAAAGAATGATATGATCGTTACCTTCTGTACTCTGGCCCGATATTATATTGCTGAAAGGAATCCTTTTCGAAACCGGTTCTCACAGTTCATCATTGCGCAGCTCCATCATTGAAGAAGATTATTTTTCAACCAAAAATAGTCAAGTTAACAAAAGTGGCTAAATTTTGAACTTAAAATAGCTAAATTTTCAAGAAAAAAAAATTAACACTCAACCAAAATATTTGGGATAGAAAGAATTTTATCAGTACATCTAATAATAACCATATGACCAAATTTAATTTCAAGAATTTAACGTCCGCAATAATTAACATTTTTTACTAAGACAGTTCAATTTACCTAGACTTCTATCAAACGAAGAGACTTCATGGCCTCCTTAAAAAAAATAATATTGTCTCGATTATTGCGTACTCAAAGTTATTGTAAAAACTGATAACTTAACTTGTATTTCTGATACTTTGTGTACTCCAGCAAGTAGTTGCTTTGCAACACTGCTATTAAAATAGGGTCGATTTGTGGATTGAAATATGCTCGAAATTAGAATCATCTGTCAAAAACTGAATCTGATAAAACAAATTCTAAACTGCCAAGTTTAGAAACCAAGGTAACCCATAGGGCTGAAGTTCAAGACGTCTGAGTGAAACATTGGCGCTTTCGGTTTTTCGGATTCCGCTTAAAAAAAGTGGGAACAAAGAGACAAATTTTTACAAAAACCTAAATTTCCTCTCAAACAGAAATAATTTTTTTTTTTTTCATTTTAATTTCGACACACAGTATTTACGACATGTAAAAAAGTTAAAAATTAATGTTTCAGCGTCAAAAAAGTGTCAAATCCGATTCATCTTGTTCCGGAAATGATATAAATCTACTTATACGGTCAATTTGAAGCTTGAATTCAAAATGTATGCCAATTTTAAACTCGATATTAATAAAGGTATGACCTTCAGTAAATAAAATGAAAATCCGTGGAGCGGACGGAGGTCAAATCGTAGCAAAGGTGCCCCTGAAATTGTATAAATCCAAATATACGTTTGATTTGAAGCTAGAATTCAAAATTTGGGCTAATTTTTAACTCGATATTATCAAAGGTATCAGCTTTAGTAAATAAAATCAAAGAAAAAATTCAAAATCCATGGAGCGGACCTGGGTCAAATCGGACCAAAGGTGTCCCGGAAATGGTATCAGCCTGAGTGTGACAGTTTCACTCTAATTTTTACATATTTTTAATTCTCAATCTTTCATATTTTTTCGCATAAAAATCGCAGGATGTTTATAACATTTTCACTTTCGGTTTCTTGAATTTCGCCTGCAAAAAATGGGAGCAAAAAAAAAAACAAAGTTTCACAATACCTGAATTTTCTCTCAAACAGAAATAATTTTTCTGTTCTTTTTTTTCAATTTTAATTTCGATACTCATTTGACTGGAATTTGGAAATACAGATAAATTTTTAGGTTTTCATTAAAGTCAGTACAAGTGGGGTTTTTGTGTCGCAGAAAATAAATTTGGGGGCAAAATTAAAAAATTGAAGAAATAACCATAAAAATTTTTTTATTTCATTACATTATTTGATTCCTTTGATAGATAGCACGAGGGGCTCTGGGACACAGAAAAGAAATTTGGGTTCAAAATAAAAAAAATTCCAAAATTTGACTTAAAATTGGTAAAATGTTATTGAAGGGAAGATTTTCATGAAAATGGGAAAGGAGGCGATTTTCGAGTCTCATGATAAGATTTTTTTCAAAATCCAAGAATTTAATATAACACCCTAATCGTTGGAAATTCTATTTCATTGGTAAATTTCCATGAAAGCCAGTAAGAAGTGGGATTTTCAGGAACAGAATACGAGTTTGAAGTTGGAAACAGGTTCATTTAACAACGGGAGCACTGCCACTAAAGCACACACTTGATTTACTTTACCACGCATGTCAAACCGAGATTTAATCCATGTCATCCGGGGTTGAATCATTATTCACTACAACTGCAGAGTGTCGAAATCACAACCAGCTCGGCACCTTTCACTAAATACGGGCGGACATCTTTGTCACTGCCAGCACACTAGACACGAGGTAACGACTTACGCACGATCGTCAAGGGTGCCTAGGATGAAAGCTATTCTACCGTTGAGAGCTGGAAGTGGGAAGCTGGCGAAAGGACGCCAAGAAATCAGTTCGCGTTGGCCGTTCACGAGAAGCGCAGCTGTCGACTTGCCGTACACTACCTTTTGGATAAAGGAGCCATTTTGTTCTCTCAACGTAGCGTGGTCGTAACGTAAGCGTCAGTCTGTTCCTCTAACGTTTTGAGTGAGTTTGAGAGTCGGTAAATATTGTACGATACTTTTCTTTATTTTCTTAGTTGCTAAGCAAATTTCGCGAACTGTTAATTTTTTTTGTGTTCTTTCAAGTTGAGCTATTTCCGTGGTGCCTCTTTTCTCTTAACAAAGAAAGTTAGCGTCTGTTGACAGTAAAATGGCGGGTTACCTGAAGTGTTCGAGGAAAAAGTAACGCTACTCTCAATCTCCGCCCTTCAGACAAACAAGTGTCTTACGTTCATTGTTAATTTCAACGCTTTCAATTTCATCTTGATATATTTTTTACTTCCAATAAAGCCACTCATATATTTATAAAAATTTGAAAAAATGGTTTAAACGTTTCTGTCCCTCACGAAATCCCTATACCACGGGTCAGGGCAATTACTTTTTCGAGCTATTCTAGGTTGATTCTAAATTTTGAGAACTGATTTTTGGTTCCTGTCGAACGGCACTCGGAAGGGGTGCCTGGCGCCTTGAAACACAAAAGGGTAAGTCAGAATTTTATGACGTCATTCTTCATTTGTATCCCTCAAAGCTGGGATTGGCGTTATAAGATAAAATAATTCATGTTTAATCGATTTTATTTTGACACGGAGTAGAATGAAAATAATTAGCGCATAGGATTTCATGGAAAAAATGCGCTTCTTATAATTCTGTAATTTAGGAAATCATTTCTCCAGTCTCGGATGTATTATATTCCTGGGACATGATGTTGTCAATCTTTTTATTGTTACTCAAATTTAAAAATGTTCTTGAGGAAAATGATCAATGAGTTTTGAACTAAAAAATAGTTCATTATCAATTTCACGATCCTCATCTATCAGGGTGTCCAGCGATTCCCAGGAACAAAATTAAACCAACAATTTTTAAAGAAAAAATTAAACAAATTTTCAGTTTTTTGCGAACATAAGTCGTTTTTGATATCCTCGAAATCTTTGAACTCTTTTGTGAAATCTTTGGAACCTTTTGAAATCTTTGCGAAATCTTGAAACTTCTGCAAAATCTTTTGGAATCTTTTTAAATTTTTATAAAATATTGGAAATACTTGAAATGGTTGAAATCTTTGAAATTCTTTAAAAAAATTTAAAACATTTGAAATATTTTGAAATCTTTTGAAATAATTGATAAATAATTGGTAGTGTTCAAAAAATGCCTAGAAATCTCTTTATTTATTATGTAATGAATAAAAGATCAATTATATCTTAACAAATAAAAACTTTTCAGTAGCAAGATTTCTTCTAAACGATATGTTTCTTTCATAATGGACTAAAAGATTTACATTACTTTTCACATTTTAATACAATTCTTGGAAGAAAAAAACTCCATCCAAGGTTCTCGTGAAAAATTCAAGGAGAATTCCAGCTTTTCAAGGTTTTCACGGTCGCTGGACACCCTGTATATTCCCGATCTATTCCATGAAAATATTTCTTTAATTTAAAATGGTTTTCTTCAATTTAAAGTTATTTTCCATCAAATGAAAAAACTTTATTAAAGAAGCGTTTTCTTTAGTTCAAGACAAACGCAGGTTTTTGATGCTTTTCCTTTTCTAGTGCTAATGTTGTCAGCTGTAAAAAAATAATTAATATAATTTAATTTTCTCATTTCTGTAAGCCATCAAATGTACTCATACAGTTTTACACATGCAATGCACAAAATGCTATGTCGCACGTATTTTGGACTCCTGTTTTTGATGATTCCAATGCCATGCACTTGAACTATTTCTTCTATTTTTGCCTGATAATTTTTTTTTTTATCGTAACTGTAAAACATAATAAGAAGTTCCATCATATTTCTTGTGATCTTTCTCAATCAGTAATTTTTCTTCAGACATCTGAAGTAGAATTTTGTACACGCCGCATCTTGTTATTCACAGAAAAGCTTCTCTTATCATATATGTAAAATTATTTGTGATAAGAAATCACAGGATGAAAACGCTGATAAACATATTTTGTTATGTTTTATGCAATTATCTCGAATTTTCTGTTAATTTTAAAAAATTTCCAAGGAAGCAAAAATGTTACATTCTACAAATTAGAAGCAAAGGCGGATAGACTTACTCAAACATTACATAGTGATAAACGAATAGTTGTTCCGTAATTACGCAATCTTAGTTTGATCTTCTCCGCTCGTCATCAATGTGAAAGAAGACAAACAATTTCATAACTAATCGAGTCGGAAATTAATAGTTTCTACACCATCACGCTTTAATTGTTTCTATTTTGAATAATTTCATGCTTTTGCTCCTGCCAATCCAGAAGCTGTGCGGTTTTCCAAGACTTCGGTTAATTATATTTAAGATATTTTAAGCTTAAGAATAGATTCTGCCTGTTTTTCTTTTTCATTCTATGTTCTTTGCGAAAATGAGACCATCCTGAAGAATCCTGAACCCTGCAGACCTAATGAGAGACTTCAAGAAGCAAGTGGGATGCCTTTTGTCAATTGGAGTAACTCAACCTATTTCGAATTTTCCCGCCAATCCTACTGCTGTGTATCAACCTACTTCTGTCCTTCTGGTCGTACCCCAATATTTATTGAACATCTTGAGATGCTACTAGGACTCAAGTTTTCGTCCGAAACTTGATTCCCTAAATAACTTATTCGCCCCGGAGCGGAATTCATGATCTCTTTTGTTCGGAAGGTTTATTGTTGATCCGCGGCAATGCGAGTGGGAGAGCAGCGCTGGCGTTGTGCCAACAAAAATTGTTCGGCAACTGCATATACATTAGGAAGTGATGATGATTTGGTGATTTCTCGAAAACAGAGTAATCATAATCACCAAGCTTCAAGTGACCAAGTGCTGACGAGGAATGCGATCAGCAACAAAGTGAAACGCACAGCTGAGGAAAATTTATGTGAGAGGCCAGCGAAGATGATCCATCGTGAACTAGATGCTGATTCCATTGCAAATTTGACGAAGAGGGACATAAAATATATTAGCAACAATATTTCTCATGCGAAACTCTCTACGACGGGACAACTGCCGGAATCAACTGCAGACGTCCATGATTTTTTGGATGCCACTCATGTAAAAAACACAGAAGGCGATGAGATCCTTCTTCATAATGACAAGGGAAGAAATATTGTGATTTTTTCCTCTGACAAAAATTTAAAATTTTTGACCGACAATCAAGATGTTCTACTAGCAGACGGGACGTTTCAATTCTGCATGAAGTTCTTTTTACAATTGTTCACATTACATTGTTATCTTAATGAGTTTTACATCCTCTTGTGTTTTGTTTATTGGCGGATAAAAACAAAGCACTTATGCAGAGGTTTTTCGAGTCTTGAAAGACCAATGCAAAAGTAAAGGACTTTCTACATTTCAACCCAAGAATATAGTTCTGGATTTCGAAATGGCCATGCATATGGGGATAAGGGACAATTTCGTCAATGTTAACATCCTTGGATGTCGATTTCATCTAGGTTAGGCCTGGTAAGTTTAAGTTTTTCAAAATTGAAAATTTTGGTTCTTTTTCTTCTTAAACTTTCATGACTTCTTATATGTTTAAAAAATGTACTTTCACATTTTTATTTTTTTAGGTGGAGGAAAATCCAACAGCTAGGATTAAGCGTTGACTACAAAGATCGAAATTCAAATATTGGGAAGTGGCTGCGTCATGTGTTCGGGCTGAAGTACTTGGATGCTGAAGAAGTAGGATGTGCATTCATGGAGTTAATCGCAATTCAATCCGAAGACACACGCCTGGAAAATTTCACTGTGTATCTCGCGGAAAATTACATCGGGCCGAAAGCACTGTTTGCTCCTCAGATTTGGCCATCGGCCACGGCCGATCTTTGGAGAACGACAAATGGGTGTGAATCGTACCACTCTAGATTTAATGCATTATGTGGAACACCACATCCGAATATTAAGACATTTTTGTATTGTTTACGAGTAGCACAAGCTTCTAGTACAATCACTAGGAATGGCTTAGATGACTCTGAAGCTAAACGGAGATATGTGGTGAGGAAACAAAAATTTATTGCTTCTAACATTGAGCAATATGAAAAGAGCGAATTTGAATCGAGGATCTGCTTCTTTAAGTACATCTCTTTTTACGCTAGTTGCCGACTGCATTAAACTGATGTAAAGAAAAATTCCGTTCTACTGTCATTGTTTTTTCATCAATTGTACTTCGTTAAAATAAAATCATATTCGAATTTTACGGCAAGATTTATCAATACTTATCAATGAAATTATATAAAACAGAAAATTTTAATTAAATAATTTTTATAATTTCACAACTGAGATATTAACCAATGAATAAAACTTCCAATTGTAAAACTGCGTACCTACAAGGCATTATGTACTTCTCACATATTTAATAAAACTCACTGATGAGGGCAACCATTGTGTGCCGAAACGTTTGAAACAACTTAATTAGTTTCAATTCGCCTGACCCTAAAACCAACATCGTTGGAATTATCTAACACTGTACTTTTAAGATTTTTTAACATTTAAAAAACATGAAAAATATAGTTTCAAGGTATTTATTTAGTAATCGTGACCTTAGTCCCAGTAATCGTGATGCCAATTTACTTGCTTTTTATTTTATTTGAATGAATGTAATTTCTATTTGCTATTATAAAATGCTAAAAATAAGTGAGTTTTATCATAAAATGTTACTTTTAACACATTTTTGTAACAATATATTCAAACTATAACCGATTTTTACGATTACTGGGACATTTACCTTAGTTCTATTAAAAATTTCAGCTTCACTTTATGCGTTGATCCTGTAATATGACAAACTTCACTCGATTAAAATATTTATCTTCTTCAGTTAAAATTTTCTGTATTTGTTGAAACTTTGCCTGTTGTGGTAAACATTTAATCTTCTTGGTTAAACATACATCTTTTTGGTTGAAAATTCATTTATTGGGTCTTCAAGAATAGTTTTATAATGCATAGCAATCTGACATTCTTTGTCACTACCCTTTAACTAAAACTGAAATTCTTTTGTTTTAGAGAAGGACTATTTTTATTTGATATTTATATGTTTAATACAGAAAAATAACAAAATATATTGCAATTTTAATTTCTAGCTACACTGAGCGAAGAATTCCCCAGTGGCTCGGGTTTACACCCCAATAGTTGGGGTGGTTTCTCTTTTTTTCTGTTTCACACGAAGGAATGGTGCGTTCGCACCAACGAGTCGTGCGAGCACCCCAACCATTGGGCTGCTCACCCGAAGCAGCAGCGGCCGAACTGGTGGGGTGCGCGCCCGAATGGTTGGGGAGCTTGCACCTATGATTCGGGAGATTCGAGTCGTCGACCGCGTTGGATGTTGCGCGTTCGACGTTTGCGCATGTTCGCTAATGGACGCAGCTGATAAACCATCAGGCTCTTCCCGAATGTCACTATTTCTAGTTTATGTCAATTTTATTATTCATGTGTGAGATGTCAGTGGAATACAGTGTAAAATAGTTATCTGGTTTTTCTCTGGATAATTATTAACGAAGGTAAGAGAAATATAAAACCTTACTTTTTCTCCAGAATTATTTCTGTATATATACAGAAATAATTCTTCGTTAATGAACACTGTATTCCACTGACCACTGAACCACTGGGGAATTCTTCGCTCAGTGTAGAACATATAGTAAAGAAACAGAAATTAAAATTGAAATCACACATTGTTTTTCATTGGAGGAGTGTTTCAAAGTTTCAAGTTTCAAGTTCAGGTTTCAGTTTGGCAGGGTGGTTGACCACTGGCGCAATTCGAGTGCGCCCGGAGCTCTGTAGCCTAGGTCCGGATATCACTGGCAACATTTCTGGTGCTATAATTTCCAATCTGGAGTAAGTCTTAGCAGGAAGTCTAGTAGTCAGCTTGTTTGATCATATACCTCGGAGATGACGTCTTGGACAGTAATTCAACATCATCTGGACCGAACTGGTTAACTAATTATCACCAAATTTAGAAGAGACTATTTTGGTGGAAATCCCTACCGACAGAAAATCTCAGAATATTCTCAGACAAAATAGTCAGGCCTGTTTCAGGATATTGCAGGCTTGATTTGAATGATTTCATCTCTAGAAATAGCCTTAGATATTTGGGTTCTTTTAAGGGTCGCTTTGTGACTTCATGGAGGTCCCTATTCTTCAATCTCTCTAATCCCGAATAAACGCATAAAACTTTTAAATCCTTTAGGAATGATTTATGACCGAATGTATATACAAATATATACTAACCACGCCAAAAACATCGCTCTCAACCTCTTTTAAGGCGCACTACCACTTCTAAAATAATTTTTGACACACGGAATAAAAATGAGGGCAAAATTAATATAATAAAAGTTCTTTTATTAACATTTCTTACAGAAAATTAGGTACTGTATACATATAATACTATTCAAATTCTAATTTTTATCATATTTATGAGGATAAGTCAATCAACAAAAGCAAATAAATCTCAAATCGCAAATTTTTAAAATTATTTATAAAATGAACAAAAATTTGATCTATCAGCAATGTCTGCACATCTTGACGAAGGCTTGTAAGCACTCTACAGAGAAAAATTATCTAGGTTAAAATTGTTTGTTTAACAATAGTTATTTAGATATTCAATTTTTGCTTTCTCCTTTCGGGTAAAAGTTGCACTTCTTATTCAATTCTAATAATAAAGGTCTCATTTTATTCTTTGAGAGACTCTCTACCATTCGATTGGGGTATTTTTTCTAAAATTCTAACTATCATTGTTTGTAACAATAATAACTGTATGATTTATAAATTAATTTTTTTTTCAAACCACACTCAAATAGAATTGTAGAAAATCCTTCGACGAATAAAATGATGCCTTGATAATTATGCTTATATCCAATTTGTAGCTTTTCCCTAAAGAGAAAGCAAAGACGAAAACTGCAAATAACTTTGATTATATCAACAATTTGAACCTGAATTATTTTTTTCGGAAGTGAGATTATAAGCCTCCTTCAAGATTCTTAGAAATTAATAACAGGTCTATTTTTGCCGACTTTATAAATCATTTTAAAGATAGGCGACTTTTGAGATTGATTGTACGTAGTATGTACATCCTTAATTTTTATTATTCTACTTAGAGAAGAAATTTTGAGTCTCAGATATCGTTGACAGACAGCAAACTTTTTGTAGCGATTATACCGAAAGTCAGAACAAAAGTGGTAGGTCATGGTGCCTGCCGGAAATAGTTCGGATTCGAGATCCTGGAGTCGTAGTCTTTATTCAATGAGCGGCGCTGCGCCGCCGAGATCACGTGGGTGGAAATCGCAGACTAGGCGAGTTTACAGACTCGTAAATACCGAATAATGCGCCCCGTGATATTGTATAATTTACTAAGATAATGCCTTAAGAATATGTGCAACTGTTCGAAATTACTTAATGTTATTGCGCGTTTCAGGATTTAGCATTACATTATACAGGTTAATAGAGAAAAGTTTTCATACAATAGGACTTTGTTTTCTCGTCACAAGGTCCCAAATCTATTTTCGGTTGCGACTCTGCTGACATGGTGGTTTCGGACGTCCGTCTGGTGGCGCCATCCAGTTTCTGGCGGAAGAAGTGGCCACTTTTGAAACGAGTGATTGTCACAATATATATAATTTTGTCTTTCCTCCAATTATTAAGCTTTTGGTCGGCAAGCGGGACTCCAGAGAGATATGAAAAGATAAGATCTAACAGAAATAAATAAAAAAAGCGTTAGTAACCCCTGCCCGAGTGTTTCCTGGTAGTGCTTTTCGGGAGTGACCCTTGTTCTGACATTTCTCGCGAAATTGACACCTTTCACTTAAGTTTTCCTAGGGCGAGGAAGTTTTAAGTGACGGATTATCCATAAATATCCCATCAGACTACTTATTTTATTACATAACCCTTAACTTACAACTCTGTACATTTTTCGTTTCGTATATTTCACCAAAATTATTCATTTAAATTAACAATCGCTGGGGAATTAAAGTAAATTGTTTTTTTATTACTTATGAAGTACGTAAATACCAGCTACGCCTAACGTATCAATTATTTAAAATCATAAACGATAACTATTTCTTAGTCTAATCGCAAGTGCAGCCATACAAATATATTTACAATGATTTCTTCTCACATGAAGCACATTCAATGTTTAAAAATTGTTCATGATTCATTCAAAAAAATATTACTTTCGAATGAATTGAAATTCATATCCAGCAGAAAAGGTACAAAAATTCCACTTTTAGGTGATGGTGGCACAAAGTTGCAGCAACATATTATAAAGTTACATCATATGTTCGACACCCGGCATATGTTCGAAATGATCGGAAACTCATTTTTTTATTTATGTAAGTTATATAATTTG
>CAKNXH010000765.1:0-34589 GCA_932178445.1 Andricus quercusramuli | reverse complement strand
TTTCATCTTTGGTTAAAATTGTATCTTTTTTGGACGAAAATTCAACTGTTCAATTGATAATTGATCTCTTTTATTTAAAAAAATAGGTATCAAGCCTTCTGATTCGAATAAATGGCAGTCAATTTTCCCGAGTGTGGAGGTTAAAAATTATTTTTCAGTGCTTAAAATTTCAGAACCATACTGGATTTTCATATAGATAAGAAGCCTAACTTTCATAATTATTAATATAGTAATTTGTATTCAAAAATATACAAAATATATATAAATATATATATATATATATATATATATATATATATAAATATACAAAAATATACGTACTTTTTAAGTGTTTGTTCCAAATATTGTGCAATTGTTATTCACAAAATTCAAAAGATGCCATAAATTACTGATGATTTAAACCTGGGTATTGCAAAGAGTCTAACTGGAATATTTCATGAATATAATCGATTTTTTTAGGTGATTCTATAAGAATTTCAGTTTATTTTCATTATTAGCTGATTAATTTTCTTTAAAATATGGAATTAAATAAATATTAAATTTTGATTTGTTTGAATTAGGTGCATAAATTGGTCATTTACTTAAAGGCTATGTAATTGAATATTGGCCATAATTTTTATTATAAAAGATTATTTATGCTGAAAATACCTCAATTTCAATTGTATAACTTTTGTACATTTTTGTGATGTTGTGAAATACGTACCTGGATTATGCTTTCCATATTATTATGTACATATATTTAAATTTTTTTTGTGATTAGTTTTGAAGGTCATTAATAAATTAAATGTGTAGAAATGGAGTTTCAAACGAAAATAATATATAGAATGTATAAATTATTTGAATTTTTCAATGAAAATAATTCTTTGATGCTTTTCATGTTGTGAACTGATTAAATAATTTATTATCAATTGATTCTATTCAAACTTCCATTTTCTGGAATTAGTTTGAAAGGTTATTAATAAATTGAATTTTCAGAACTGAAAGTTAAGAAAAAAAATTAGGTAAAGTCGAAATTATTTGAATGTTTTAATAAAATCATAGTTGAATGCTTCTTATTCTGTAAACTGATTAATTAATTATTAGCTGATTAATTGTTTTCACGATATTAAATTGATAAAGGTATTTAAAAAAAATTCTTAATTAAGTACCATAAATTGATTATTTACTAGGAGGTTATATAATTAAATATTATATATAATTTGTATAATAAAATTTTATTTATATTTAAAATGCCCTTATTACAATTAAATAATTTTTTTCATTTGCCTGATTTTGTAAAATAAGTATCTCAATTTAGTTTTCAAAAATATATGTAAATATGTTTTATTCTTTCTAAAGTTAGTGTAAAAGGTTGAATGAATTAAATTTTTAGAAATGAAAGTACAGATTAAAAAAAAAATGTAAAGTAAAGATTAATTGAATGTTTTAATGAAAGTCATAGTTTAATGCTTCTTATTTTTTAAACTGATGGATTAAGTATTATCTGATTAATTCTTTCCACAATATTAAATTACATAAAGATTTAATTTTAATTTGTTTCAAATAAGTACCTAAATGTATTATTTGCTTTAAATTTATGTGAATGAATACTGGCTATAATTCGTACAATTTAAAATACCTCTATTCCAATTACGTAATTTCCGCCAATGTTTGTAATGTTGTGAAATAACTATTTAAATTTAATTTTCGAAATTATATGTATATATGTTCTACTTTTTCATAAAATTACTATAAAAGGTTACTAATAAATCAAATTTTCAGAAATTGAAGTAAAAATTAAAAAACAATGTAAAGTAGAAATTGTTTGAATGCCTGAATGAAAATTATAGTTGAATGCTTTTTACGTTGTCAACAGATTAATTAATCATTAGCTCATTGTTTTTTTTTAATATTAAATTACATAAAGATTAAATTTCAATTTGTTTAAATAAAGTACATGAATTGATTATACAAGTGAAGGCCATGTAATTGAATATTGACTATAATTTTTATAATAAAAGATTATTTGGGTTTAAAATACCTCTATTCCAATTGTATATAATTTTTTGATGTTGTGAAATAAGTATCAGAATTCTGTTTTCAATATAATATATGTACATATTTTTTACTTTTCTATGGAATTAGTTAAAAAGATTGTTATTAATTCAAATTTTCATAAAAATATCAAGTAAAAATTATTCGAATGTTTTTATTAGAAGAACTGTTTATTGCTTTTTATGTTGTGAAATGATTAATTAATATACATTTACATATATATTTTGAATTTTTCTGGAATTAGCTTTAAAAGTCATGAAGAAATTAAATGTATAGGAATGCGATTTCAAATGAACAAATATATTTTGAATGTTTCAATGAGAATAATTGTTTATTGCTTTTTATGTAATGAACTAATTAATTATATATTAACTGATTGTATTTCATAAATAAATTAAGTTTTCAAAAATAAAAGTTCAAACTCTTCATATATGTGAAAAGGTAACCTCCATCTTGTGTAACATCGTGGTATAGAAGGAATCGTTATGTAGTCGAATATTGGATATGATTTTTATAATAAAAGTTTATTTATATTTAAAATAATTCTATTCCAATCTCATAATTTTCCAAATGTTCACGATGTTGTGAGATAATTATTTAAATTCAATCTTCAACATTACGTAAATGTGTTTTTTTTTTTCAGTTGAAGATTCATCAATTTAGTTGGAAATTAACTGTAGCTATTCCATTTCTTGTGAAAAATTTACCTTTTCTGATAAGAAGGTAATCTTTTGATTAAAAAATTATCACTTCAATAGAATATCGCTGGCCTACCAGCTCTGTTTTAAAAAACATTTGCAATTTAATTTTGATTCTAAGAGTTTTCGAGTTTTGAGGAAACCGTGATGTTTCAAAAAATTATTATCTTTTTTGAACTTATGGTGAAAATGAAAAAGGTCAATATTTTTAAAAACAAACCTTTTTGCTGTTGTTCAAATTGCACAAAACACGAAAAGTCGAAAAAATTCGCGAAATGGGTAAAATGAAAGCTTGCACCCTAAAATTTGTCCCAAACTAATAGAAAAAAAATTATATTTTACATTTCTTCAATTTTTTTTCTTTAAAAAATTGTAGAAATTTATTTGAAATGCTGTAATTTTATAATAAATTAACATATTTATCTCTTCTTCTTTGGTCATGGTGAGGAATTTCTTACTATTTTAATTAATTAATTAATTAATAATTATTAATTTTTACTTCATTCCCACAAAAAATCAAAATTTTCAGAAAAAACCGCAACAATCTAGCACTTATCAAAGAGAAGATAGCTATGAAGAATAATAACTTGTTCAAACAATTATTTTTGCTCAACTGAAATAAATATTAACTCACTCCAATGGACGGGCGGACAGAAAGTTGAAAATTTTAGACAAAACCGCAATTTCTAGCACGATTCAAAGATAATATTATTAACAACAATAATACATTTTTTAAACAATTATTTTTGTTAACATTGATCAGGGATTACCTCGCTCTACTTGAAACTTAGGCTTGAAGTAACAAATTTTTGAAAAAACCGCGACTTTCTAACTGTATTTTAAGAGAAATTTGCTAAAAACAATAATAAATTGTTTGAACAATTTATGTGAAATCTAATTACACAGCCACACCAAAAAATCTTTTTTGGGTCTGGAGGTCAGACCATGTTTACTTCATGTTTTTTGGGTCGCTGAATCCGAATCCGACGTCCAAAGAACCCCAGCGCGTTAGGGTTCTGACACAACCTCCAAAAACCTCACAAAAAATCCTTTTTCGGGTCTAGAGGTCAGACCATATTTACTATATATTTTTGGGGTCGCTGGATCCAAATTCAAGTTCCAAAAACCCCAGCACTTCAGGATTCTTACACAACCTCAAAAAACCTCAGAAAAAATCTTTTTTTCGGGTCTGAAGGTCAGACCATTTTACCATATGTTTTCGGGGTCGTTAGATCCGAATCCATAGTCTAAAATCTCCGGCACGATAGGGTTTTGATATTTAATGAAACTCGTGGAATTTACCCATCCACTTACGTATTTCTGCATCCAGGGCGTTTTACGATGCAGAGAGTCGGATCCTCTCGATTCGAATTCAGCGACCCCAAAAACATATAATAAACATGGTCTGACCCCCAGGCTCGAAAAAAAAAGTTTTTTGAGGCGATGTGAGAACCCTGACGTTCTAGGATTTTTCGGACCTCGGATTCGGATTCAGTGACCCCAAAAACATATAGGAAACATGATCTGACCTCCATATCCGGGAAAAGATTTTTTATGAGGTTTTTTGGGGTTGTGTCAGAACCCTAAAGTGCTGTGTTTTTTGGACCTCGAATTTGGATTCAGCGACCCCAAAAAGATATAGTTTGCATGGTCTGACCTCCAGACCCGAAATAAGATTTTTTTGTGGAACTGTGGTATCAGTAGAAAGTATTGTTTCATGTATCAGAAACAATTTTCATGAAAAATAACCACAAAGAAAGTCATAATTAGCGCCAAAACCTTACAAAACCCATTTTTTCACTTATGGGGTCTTCTTTAGGACACCAAAAAACAGACTTATGGAGGGGATATTCAAAAAGTTATATTATGTCCGTATTTGCGCCGCTATTTTTACTTTCACCCCGCTAAATTCTCTTTCGCCCCGCTAATTTTACTTTCTCCCCGCTAATTTTACTTTCGCCCCGCTAATTTTACTTTCGCCCCGCTAATTTTACTTTCGCGTCGCTAAATTTTCTTTTGTCCCGCTAATTTTACTTTCGCCCCCCTAATTTCACTTTCGCCCGAAAATTTCACTTTCGCCCGAAAATTTTACTTTCGCCCCGCTAATTTTACTTTCGCCCCGCTAAATTTACTTTCGCCCCGCAAATGCAGTTCACGGGAAATATATGCTACTTTCGCCCCCATTTTCGGGGGCGAAAGGTGGCCATTTCAGTCGAGTGTGGAATAAACGTACTTTTTTCTTATGGAAAATACGTGTTAAGCTTCATGGTTTGATAGAAACAAATAATTTTTCTTTCATTAAACGCGATCCATATTATAACATCATTTCTTAACATCATAGACAATTTTATTTTTCACAGATCTAATTGTTGACATGACAACTACACTGAGCGCGTTTGACCTCGTAACCGTAGATATGAGATTTTACGATTCATGTGAGAATCCCGTGAAAATGAATGAGGCGCTAAAAGATTAGAGCGCATTACACGTGTCTGTCACCTAATCATCAAGTGTACACATCCTGGCCTTGACATACATATATATACAAGCGCCTATCGTAGAATTTGTCAGTTGCCTTCTGCGAAAATGAGGTCTCTTTTCTGTGCTTCTGCCATCATGTTGATGGTCTTCAATTATATTGGTGAGTATAATAATAATCATTATTATCATTCTAGTACGTGGCAAATGTCGATCCTTCGTCCATTATATCTTTAGAATTTTAAATTCGTGAATTTCATTTGCCTTTTCACAGAAATATCATGGGGTATGGACCCACGAGAGGACAGTGGAAAGGGTGTAAGACTTTTTGGTCGAAGAATTGACGTCAAGCCAGAAAAACAACCTGTTCTGGATGCTACATCATCAGATGAAAATCCACGTCCGGTATCGGGACCGAAGATCACTATCAAAGTGGACGAAAAAAATAATTATCGACTTTTTGATACTAAAAATCAACGATACGTAGGTAGTGGGAAGAAAGAGTCAATGAGAGTAAAGGGTGACATGAAATTGTCTCAACAAAAACACTGGACTGGAGTGATGAAAGAATTTGATCACGAGCATATCCGTTTTGTTGGTAGCAGAGCATATAAACCAGGATCAGAGAAATGGAAGTATGCCAGGGGGATTCACATGGCCCATATGCAAACTCTAGGACAAGTGAACTCCAGAAACACATTGGCAGATTTAACTGAGATGAAGAAATATGAACCATTGGAACAAACTCGTGGCGTGTTACCTGGAATTTCAATCCCAGGAAGAGATGAAGCTAACGATCAGCAAGACATAGCGCATAACCCATTCGTTAGTACTCCAAATCCAAGAAGACAGCGTAAACTTAGGAAACAACCAGATGTTCACCAACATGTTAGTGCTCAGTCTTCAGCGCAGGGATCTGTAGCAAGGAATCATCCAAATTCTTTCCCTTTGGAATCTTTGGAATCACAACCTTTCTCTTGGCATCAACCACATCATACCCAAAATGTTGATAATCAGCTTCTAGGGCATGGATTTGTAGCGAAGAATCACCCAGAAGCTTTGACTTTGGAGTCATCAGGATCCCATCATTTTCTTTGGAATCCACAAGCTCATACCCAACATGGTAATACTCTGCATTCAGATACGGCATCTGCAGCAGGATTTGATCCACGCTTCACCAATCAAGGACAGCCAAATCATTGGAATCAACCAGTGGATCCATATGCTCATCTTCAGAATCAGCAGCAGGGACCTGTAGCAGGAAAATACTCAAACTATTTCACTCCTGGACATGAAGGCGTATATGAAGACACAAATTTAAGACTAGCGTCGAATCCTCCACTTTCTGAATCATCTTCTCCTTATCAATTGTATCCGCCTTCCTATGGGCATTATGGACCTTCAAATTAACTATTGTATTTCTGCTGACATCCGCTTTTCAAAGAAATTTGTTCGTCATATAATAAAAAACAGGCTATAAAAAATTATGTTGTACGTTTTCATTCCCTTTTTATCGTAATTAGTGAGGTAAACTCAAAATTACGTCAGGAGATATTTTATGTTTGACTGATTATTCATAAATTTCAACAAGGAAAATAATCGGCCTAGCTGTTTAAAGAATCAGTATTGCCAAGAATTTAAATGAAGAAATGTGTGTATTTGTGTGTGTCAAAGTTAGTTTTTCGCTTTATCAATAATGCCTCGGCGGAGATAACGTTGGATGAGGAAACAAACTTTGAAGTGTTTGTCTCAAATATTGCGCAATTTTTATTGTCAAAATTCAAAAGATGCCATAAATTACCTTTGATTGAAACCTAGGTGATCGTATTGCAACGGGTCTGAAATAAATATTTCAGGAATTATAATCGATTTTTTGAGGTGATTTTACTAGAATTTCAGTTCATTTTTCACAATCAAAGAAAAATGCTGGTGTTAAATTAATTATATTCTAAATGTTTATAATAATAATAATAATTATAATGATAATATTAATAATGAATTGATAGTGGCTATAAGAATGCATCCAGAGGCGAATGTTGTCACCGCCAATGCTCGCGGCCGCTGTCTAAGGACAACAGCGGCGAAAAAAAAATAATAATGAATAATTATTATATAAATTAATTAAATTAATTATATTAACATATACCTAATGGACAATGGTTTCAATTATTAATAGAAAAAACGTGAAAATTTTGAGAAAACAACGCGATGATGTGATATTGTTGACTCTATTAATACTATAAGAATGTCATAATGTAAAATCGTAACCATGACGTCTATCTCCAATTTGAAAAACTGATCAGTTTTTAATCTTGTACGAATATACATCACAGAACTGATATCGGACCTGCGCTTGAATATAACAGTTTTTACATTCCAAAATTCTTTAAATGCTTCAACAAATTGTTTTAGCCATTTAGGAATTTTGTATTTGGAATGGAAGCTTCTAATGTGTCCCCTAAGGCTTTACATTTTTCTTGTATCTCTTCCCTATTCCTTTACACACCCCCCACACACTTTCTTGGTGGTGGGAGGGGGCTCGCAGTTTAAGGTGGGTTCCGAACCACCAAGAGCAACAGCCTTAAGTACTTAGAGAACCTTTTTCTCTAGAGTTACCGGTCCCACGACTCTCCGGAGATGAACAGCTCCCTTGCTAGGCAAGCGTTCACAGCATGGGCCACCGAGGCTCTTCCAGAGTGCGAGGCGGGAAACGAACCCGCAAGCCGGCGGAGTGGGTGCAAAGCATATGCCTTAACCTTAACTTTTTGTTTAGGGTTATATCACAGGTTACATTTACACGGACCATGCCGGCGACCATCGTTACGCGTGCCACACTAGCGCCGCGCTCGAGAAGATCTAGCATTTCGATTCGTTATTGCACACCCTACAGAAAAATGCTCGCTTTTGGTGAAGTTAATGTAGAGGACGTTGGGCACCTTATGTCTATTCTCCATGGTTCAAGAATTCGTTAATGCTTTCCACTAATGAAGACTTGAGAGCAAGATCTTGCGTATGCGCACTGGCGGTTGCCATGCCAAAGATGTCAACTTTATTGTTTTCTCGTGCTAAAATTTTGATATTATCTATTTTGAAATCAAAATAATGATTTAATTCCCATGCATGTTGTGATAAACCAGTATTTTGATTTCCCAGTTCACAATCCCTTTTATGTTCGTATATCCGAGTTTTTAATCTCCTGCCAGTTTCTCCAATTAAAATTTTGTTGCAGCATTTACAATTGATCAGATATACAACTCCAGATAAATTTTCTTTGCTATCTTTATCTTTATTTCTAAAGAAAAGAAGTTTATTTAGTGTGTGGTTGTTTGTGAAATAAACGTTGATGTTTTATTTTTTTAAAGAAGATCTAAGACGTTTAGAGAAATTTTTAATATGTGGTATAGAAACTTTAAAGTCTATTTTTTTATAGGTTTCATTCCATTTTTTATTTTTTGAGGAACTATTATATATTTCAAATATTCTTTCTTTAATTATGTTATTTATTAATTGAAGTGGGTAATTATTTTGTACTAAGGTTTTTTTAAATTGATTTAAATTTTCTTTTCGGAATTTAACATCGCTTAATTTGGACTTCCGGTTCGGGTATGGAGACGAGTGGACGTGCTTGAGATCGGTGAGGCATTGTGGCACGAAAAAGACGGTAATGAGGGTAGTAGAGTACTAGTGAAGTGAAGAAAAAGGAGATGAATAGGTAGGAAAAAGGTGGAAGTGAATGTGTAGATGTGGAATCCATGGAGAAGGTGTAAGGAGCAAAGTGAAAATTAGCACGTGTCAGTTTGGAGGTTAGGGGTTGAACCGGAAGGACAAGGAGAAAAGGCGCTGAGGGCTTGCGTGGAGAGAGAGAGAGAGAACGTCAGCTGTGTCGAGAAGGTAGTTTGACTACAGTGATCTTTGCAGCGGTGGAGAAGAAGAGAGAGGGAAAGGGAAGTCGCAGCGGACAGGAAGAGTGAGAAAGTGTGCAGAGAGCCAGTGTTGTTAGCAACAGCCGAACAGCGAGATGAGTGGAGACGGAGAGAAAAGGAAAAGGAAGATGGAGGCTTGGTGGGAGGTGATAAAAGTGGAATGGGAGAAAGAGAAGGAGCGAGAGAACCTCCAGAACAAGAGAGAAAGGGAGATTTTAATGGAGGAGATGGTGAAGATGCGTATAAGCATTCAGGAGCTCAATGAGAAGATCGAAGGAGTTATGGAGAAGAAGAACTTAGCGGAGCCAAGGAAAGAGGGAGAGCAGTCCACAAGGGGAACTGAGACAAAAGTTAAAGATGCGAGTTGCCAGACGGAGGAAAATGAGAGCACCTGGAAGAAAGCACCAAGGGCTTTGACGAAGGAAGAGTGGGTCGTGGAGAAGGAGGACAGAGCGACGAGAAGGAGAAATTTAAAGGTGCTGGGGATCAGCGGAGACGAATGCGAGATAGTGAGCGTAGTGGGGAGCCTGGCGGCATGGACACAGAGGGTGGCAAGAGTTGAGCAGTCATGGAAGATTGATGGGGGAGTAATGCTCAAGCTAAAGTCGATGGAGAATAAAACGGAGCTACTGGAAGCTAGGGGTAAACTCAAAAACTCTGGAATGTGGATTGAGGGAGATTGGACAGAGAGAGAGGAGTTGGTGGAAGATTGGCTTCGAAGAGAGAAGGAGAGGCTGGAACGGGCAGGCGCCGAGGTGCAGTTAAAATATATGAAAGCGAAAGTAGGGGAGACAATTTGGAAATGGAACGAGAAGGAAGGCAGAATGGAGGTGATTCGGCTAGAGAAGAAAAAAGAGGACCACTAGGAAAAGAAGAGAAGGAAGAAGCAGAGTATAGTGAAAAAGTTAAAGTGAAAAGCAGAGCAGGGTGGTTGGGGGTTATGGTGAGAGTATGTGTGGAAGGGGAATGGAGCGAAGTATGGGATAAGATTTGATGTACACCTGGGAGTGAAGTGCGGGAAGGAAGGAAAAATGTTTGTTTTGGAGTGGGTTAAGATGTGATGTGCATCTAGTAGTGAAAAGCGGGAAGGAAGGAAAAATGTTTGTTTTTGGACAGATTAGGAGGTGAGAGGTAAAGAGAAAAGAGCGAAGAAAGGGAAAGGAGTTAGAGGCAATAAGCTGAGCTTAGAAACTTTTAATTGGACAGCATGACAGTTAGGGTAAAGAGAGCTTTTGTGAATGTAGAGTAGGAAATAGCATAGTAAAGAGGATGAAGTAGGTTAGAGGTAGGGCTTCCGTTTCCGCAGTAGGTTAAGTTAGGGTAAGAAGTTTTTGAGGAGAAGCTGTGTAATGGTTTTTTTTTGAAGACTCTAAAACCCGTAAAAGGGAGAGAGTATAATAAATATACATACAATATCGCTTAATTTCACACATATATCAACTAGTCCTTTAATCAAACCTACTTTTTAAGCAAATAAATTATGAGAATTATAATTTAAATAACGTCCTGACGATGACATTTTTTTATACCAATTTGTGATTAAGTTTGCTTCTGAAGTTTTCATGATTAATAAATCTATGTATGTGATTGAATTATTTGTTTCTTTTTCAATAGTAAATTTAATTGAATCTTCTAAGCTGTTGAAAATATTTATGAATTCATTTATTTTGTCTGATGGAATAATAGCCAGGATATCGTCCACGTATCTTTTATAAAGAATAGGAATAAAACTTAAATTATCAAAGGCCCTTTTTTCTTTTATAAAGAATAGGAGTAGTATCTTTTATAAAGAATAGGAGTAAAACTTCAATCATCAAAGGCCCTTTTTTCAAGATCCCCCATTACTAAATTTGCTACAATAGGGAATAAAGGAGAACCCATTGGACAACCTGAAATTGGTTTGTAAAATTTATTGTTGAAAGAAAATATTGTATTATTTAACACTGTTCTAGTACTTTTTAGTTTTTCTTTTAAGTCCCAAGAATTTTTGAGAAACGATTTAGTTTTTCCTAAAACTGGTTTTGAACAATTTGAAATATATTTTGCTACATTATAAGTAGGAGAACCTACTGCATAAATAATCAAACGCCATTTTAAATTAGGTTTGTCAACCTTTGGGAGAGCATATGTTTTAGAAACTACCCTATTATGTGATTTTAGTCTATATTATGTTGCCCTTATCGGCTTTTAATAACATCAAGTCTTTGTGTTTGTTTTAAAAATTTTGAATAGGCTCTAGAAAAATTATTTATGTTATCAAATTTATCTAAAAAATTATGGTTTGAAATTAATTGAGTTGTAGTTTTCCTGATATTTAATTTTAGTTCATCGTTTTCTATATTTTTAATGCAATTTTCTATATTGGCAATTATACTATTTATTGAAATTTTGTTGACATTAAAAGGAATACCATGTTTATTGCCTAAAGCTAAAGTTTCAGCAATTTCATTTGGGATTTCTGTATATATCTAAATTCTGTAAAAATCTTCTCTGATTCTAAATTTCTTTTTTTTTTAAGGATCAAATATTTCTATACATTTTTTTCTCTTGTCACATTTTAATTTATTCAGAGTAAGTTCTTGTGTGTTAAAAAAAGTTAAAATTGAAACGTTTTTTACAATGTTGGATAATCTGTATTTTAAATGATTGGATAAGTGACCTAAATCTTTGATATTCCTAACTAAGTTATTAATTTCATAATTTAAACATTTTTTTTGAAAATGTAATTTTGTTCTTTCAAATGCAGGTAATAATTTTTAATTAAAATTATGCAAATTACATTTGCTAGTTTGATGTTTAATATGTGCTGAAATCAGAGCCTCTTTTTTGCATCTAATCAGGAACCCGGGTAGAAATTGCCTCTTTATGCCTAAACTAAATATTGGTTCTTACGAGGTCGCAGCTAGATTATCTAGATAGGAAATCTAGTTGTTCCCTCGACTGGCCCTCGACAGGTTAGTGTTGTGTTGTACGTGTTTGAAATTATTTGTATGCGCTCAAGTTACCAAAATATGTCTCAAATAAAACGCGAAATGGGGATTTATTTAGAAAAAAGTATTTGTTGAACGATTTCCAGAATGTAAGTTTTTTCTCGTGGGGACCTTGCGAAGCCCTCGACAGGTAAAACCAGACAGCTGTAAGTGCAAAATGAAGTTGGTGAAGTCGACCACATTTTTCTTTGATAACAAGCTTTGAGGTTAGGATAAAAATAATATCGTTTAGAACTACAACTGCGTAACTTTAAATAATAAAAACGTAAAACATTTAAAAATAGTAAGTTGTAGTGGACATATCTGTAGTTATGCTGTTTGATTAATCATCGTATAACAATGTTACAAATGAGGATAGTTAACTTTTGAGTTGGCAACTCGTACTTTTAGTTTATACCTTTAATAGGAATAGGAATTGACTCTTGAGTAGAATTCGATCAACATTTGTTTTACTACTTCTGACTACTTCAAAGCAAGCATATGTTATATAAAATTTTGAATCCCTTTTAATTTATTACTTTTTGCTGTTATCGTTGACTATTTATCAAATTATTTATCGTACGTCGCGTCGTCAAGATTAATTTCCGCTGATATAGGTATGACAAATTATTTCTCTTTTACTTTCAATTTCTCTCTTAGATATAATTTTCATAAATTTTGTACTTAATGATAAATCTATATATCAGTATGCACAATATTATAAGATTCTATGAATTTTATACTTTTGGGGTGTCTTCTAATGCTGAAAACAAAAATTAAATTTTCATTTTATTAGAGGTTACGTTTTAGATTCGATCCTTCTGTTGAAAGAATGAGACTTATTTTTCATTGATGTAAAACGATTTGAAATAAAAAAATAAAGAAGAGAATTGAAAAATTTGCAATATTCAATGATTCAAATTTTCATATCAGGTTGCACTAGCACACTTTTAATAACAAAAAGGTCATAGAAATATTCGAGTAATGTCTGTGGGTCCTCTTAAAATAATTTAAGTAGTATAATTATTTATTTGAATAATTTCATAATTTTAGATGACAGTGAAGATTTGATGCCGTTGAACGATATCGATGTAAACTCTATAGGAGCAGACAAATGGATCAACATCTACACTTGGAAGACCATCTTCAGATTGAAGAAAATGACCTGCGAATTGAAGAAGACGTCATATTAAATGGTATCATACAAGCTATTCACACAGATGAAGAAGCCGAAATACTGGAGGATGAAGAAGACGAATACTCCAAAGTCAGCTACAAAGTCTCCTCTAGGCTCCGAAAAAGACGAAAACGTGGTTACAGCGAGGCCCCTGGACTCAACAGCCAGGAAACAGTGTAAACCTGTCCATGGTGATTATATTTTATCTTTTTTGTTGTAGTAATATTTTCATTTCCTAGAATATTCAACAAGTAAAATATGAATTTTTATTCAATAATAATTGCTAAAAAAGTCTTTAAAGTTCAATTTGTAAGGTGAAGGTATTATGTTTATTAAAAATGAAAAAGAATTTTGCACGGATAAACGTAAACTCAATTACTTTTTATTTCAATTCTACTTTTTTTTCCACAGAAAAACAACCTAAGTCTTCTCTAGAAAAAATCTTAGATGAAATTAATAATGTATTCGGAAGTGACGAAATGGAACAGGTTGACAAAAATGCAGAGAAAGCTGCGAACAAGGGAAGGTCTAAGCCTATCAGTGGTAATTATCCAAAACCTATTTCTAAATCTATGAAAATTCTTATTTCGAACTTCGATTCATATCTATAAGTGTTCTGCCTTTCTTATAAACAGTAAAAAAATGATTCGCTCTTTACAGAAATAATTTTGAAAAAATTAGATGGGATCACAGTAGATTTGAAAGAAATAAAAGCGAATCAGAAGGTTCTACTTGCTCATGCACAAGGCATCAGTTCTCGAATCAAAAAAGGCGATTTTATATCTGATCATCAGCTTCAAGTACCATTCAAAGAGCTTACTACTTTCAAACATTTCGACGAAAAACTTTTCGATAAAGAATTTAGAGATGATTTCGTGAGTTAATTTATCCATTTTGTTACTGTTTGAAATATATTTTCAAATATTAATTCTTATTTATTCATTTCAGGAAGCTTCTTTGCCGTTTTACTTCGACAGAGAAATGAACACGAGGAGAAGTACGTCGAATATATTGAAGAAATTTTTGCACAAATCCCTAGTCATGCAATTCACAGCATCTAGGAAAAGCAAGAAGGGTGAAGAAAAAAGTTTATTTAACGAGACTCAGATGTTTAAGAGTATGTTTGGTAAGTTTACATTCTTGAAGATTATATATATATATATATATATATATATACATGTGACTACATAAGAAAATTTATTAAACAACCACCACAGGCTCACTATGGCAGCGAGTGCCATTATGTTCAATGTTTCGCTAATATTTTCCACTTTTTACAGATATCGTGAGGTAAACGCACATCGATTGCGTCACTAAACAAGAGGTGACAGAAAAATTCTTCATTCGTGAACTCGGAATCGCTATCTCGGGAGCAAAAGACTGGGATGGAGGAAGGAAAGAGAGAGAAAATGTTGAGAGAGAAAAAAGGAAAGAAAGAGGGAACGACCACGATGAAGAAGTGTGAAATAAGTCATATTATAAACATAGCCTTAAGTTCGAAATATAATGTTATAGTTCGAAGGTAAGATTGTGCTTATTTCTTGTATATTGTTCCCTTTTCTTAAATTAAGATCATGCGTTTCTGATACAAAAATTGTATCTACAATTAAAAATAGAAGGAATGCAATATTCATGATAACTATAGATATTTGGCGCGTTTCTTTTAAATTAAAATGCAAGAAATTGTTAATTCTTATAAAATGAAGAATTCCAATTTAACATTCATGCTTAGTTCATCTACAGTAAAAAATAATAATTCAGCTAAAAGTAAAATAATAATTAACATAAATGATTGAAACTTATTATTTCACTTTCAGCTAAATTATCACTTTTACTGTAGATAAACTAAGCATGAATGTCAAATTAAAATTCTTTATTTTCGGAAAATTTACAATTTCTTGAATTTTAATTTCAAATAAACGCGCCAAAAATTAATGACAGAGCGCATGCGCAATACTGCGCGTAGAGATTCCATTATAGTGAGGGACTGCGTGGATTCTATGAAGACCCTATTAATAGGCCCTCGCTGGATTGCCTACTCGGGACCTCGCTAACGGAGCGTGACGTTTCCGCTTGGGCCCTCGATAGATAGCCACTTTAGGGCCTCGATAGAAAATAGGCGATCTAGACAGGGCCTATTAAGAACCAATTTTGAATTTCTACCCGGGAATGTGCGTTGTCATCACACAATTGTGTAGTTTCTAAAGCATATGCTCTCCCAAAGGTTGACCAACCTGATTTAAAATGGCGTTTGATTACTTCTGCAGTAGGTTCTCCTACTTATAATTTAGCAAAATATATTTCAAATTGTTCAAAACCAGTTTTAGGAAAAACTCAAGCATTTCTTAAAAATTCTTGGGACTTAGAAGAAAAACTAAAAAGTATGAAAGTTCCTAATTCACATTCAATAGTTTCACTTGATATAGTATCAATGTATGACAGCATTCCATTGGAACTTGCATTAGATTGCATTGAAGAAAAATTAAATATTATTAAAAACTTAACAAAAATCACTAAAAACGAATTTCTAATCGCTACTAGTACCAATGGGTTCTCCTTTATTCCCTATTTTAGCAAATTTAGTAATGGAGGATCTTGAAAAAAGGGCCTTTGATAATTTAAGTTTTACTCCTATTCTTTATAAAAGATACGTGGATGATATCCTGGCTATTATTCCATCAGACAAAATAAATGAATCCATAAATATTTTCAACAGCTTAGAAGATTCAATGAAATTTATTATTGAAAAATAAACAAATAATGCAATAACATACCTAGATTTATTAATCATGAAAACTTCAGAAGGAAACTTAATCACAAATCGGTACAAAAAAATGGCATGGTCAGGACGTTATTTAAATTACAATTCTCATCATTTATTTGCTCAAAAAGTAGGTTTAATTAAAGGACTAGTTGATAGATGTGTCAAGTTGGGCGATATTAAATTCCAGAAAGAAAATTTAAATCAATTAAAAAAAACCTTAGTACAAAATAATTACCCACTTCAATTAATAAATAAAATAATTAAAGAAAGAATATTTGAAATATATAATAGTTCCTCAAAAAATAAAAAATGGACTGAAACCTATAAAAAAACAGACCTTAAAGTTTCTATACCATATATTGAAAATTTCTCAGAACGTCTTAGATCTTCTTTAAAAAATACAACATCAATGTTTATTTCACAAACAACCACACACAAATAAACTTCCTTTCTTTAGAAAGGAAGAAAACAATACTGATAAAAGAAAAATTATTGAGTCCATTTTCATTAATGAATATATATTGAAACATCCATTAATTCAAAAATAGAAATATTGAATATTAACAAAATTTACCAAAGCCTTGTAAGAATAAAATTAAAAAAAAAAGTTTTCTAAAAATTTGGTATGCCAGGCCGCCTGGCCTGGCATACCACTCATCCTCGTCAGGCATCATGACCGCAATATGGTCGATTTCTCCATCCTCGAAAATGCGGGAAAGTGCATCTGGCCGTTTTCGACAACCAATTTCCAGATCCAACATCGATGCCACAAAGTGATTCACTTTTACAACCTGATTTCAACTTACAAGGTCAGTCGTAAACTAATACTATTAAATTTCTGATCACTGTTCTTCGTAAATTCATGTACATTTATTTGAAGAAAGAATGTTCTAATTTTTTCCCGGTATCTTAGAATATTAATTCAGTGAAGGCCTTTTATGGTTTTTGATGTTTTCATTTAAATATTGCCGACGTGTTTCGACTCTGATCCGGATCGAAATATGTCGGCAATCTTTAAATAAAAACATTAAAAACCGGAAAAGGCCTTCACTAGATTAATATTTGAAGAAAGAATATTAATGAAATATTTCATTCAACTTTAACACCGGCGCAGGAGCCTGATTGTTTTTGATAAAATAAAATAAATAAAAAAAAGGAAAGATAGAATATATTCTTTTTTTTTTTGTTATAGAAACTAGCGAGATTATTAGAGAGAAAGGCAACAGGTGTCTCACATTTGTCAGGAAAATTTTATGTAGGAGTAGACAAACAAGGGAATTATAAATGGAGATGCCAACCTTGTGCAAACCTTGTGTAATAAAGTGAATGCACATTCAACGCTTGAATTTTCTGAACGTCGCACATGCGCACTAATTTACTTGGATCCACGTGGTATTGTTCGATGCCGGTTGGTGTCGGTGTCGTTGCAGTGTCTTCATCATTTGTTGTGTTCACTGTTTCGTGTCTTTTCAAAAAGTGAGATACATAAATAGTTATTTGTGAACTATGGACAAAAATTGCTACTGAAAAAATCACAGCAGCTTACGCATTCTTCCTTAACGGCATGGACAAAGTGGTTCCAGTGTCGAACGTCGAAAATTTCTTCCCGAAGAACCGAAAAGATTTTTTACAAAACCACAAATACAAAATATGGTGGAATGGAGATAAAGGAAAAAATGATTATTTGTATAACGGTTATAAAGCTTGAGTCCAACAGATTTAAGTCAATTTTTATGTAAAATCAATATATGTATGAGCGAGAACAATATTAATGTGATGAACAAAAAATTTGGAATTGAGAGTAAAACAATTTTTATATTTTGTTGGTAATTAATTTAAAAGAAACTGAGATGTTCTTAGAATAATCAATTTTATTCCCGAAATTATAAAACTGATAATTTAAAAATCCCGAATCTGGAAAACACCCGACATTATAAAATATTCGACACTATACAATATTTTCGAATTATAAACTTCCCAAGCGTCAACAGTTAACAAAAGGTTCCGATAATAAATAAACAATAAAATAAGAAATATGGGCGAAATATTATATATCATTTTCTTTTATGTATTTTTTATTGAAACAGATTTTTAATTTTTTAGATTAGGAGATTTTATAATTTGGGAATTTCCCTGCGTCGGAAATTTTACAGTAATGGATATTATATAATGACGGCAACTTTATTTCCTATTTTTCTATTATTGGGAATTTAAAAGTCGGTAATATCATATTGCATTTGAGATCATATAATTTTGCTTAATTTTTAAAGTCTCGGAAGTGGAAAATAGCGTGAAAATAACTACCGAAATAGCAGGTTTCCGAAAAATGGAAAATACCGAAGTTTTAAATTTCCGATAGAAAATAACACTAGCGAAAATGTTTATTCCCGAAATTTCCAAAAACCAATTTTCAAATTTCATAAAGCTTGGAGAAAATTGCGGTTCCAAATCAGAATTAGAGTAATAAAATATACACAGCGCAAAGAGAGCTAGAAAAATGAGAAATAATGTAATTTCACTTGAAAAGGGGAAAGATTCAACATTAAATTTAAATTTTGAAAAGTCACTCTTCGAAATACTTTTTTAATTTCCCCCGAACTTTCAACAAATAAAATAAAAAATATTTTTGTACACAGATCTTTACAACTGAAAGAATTTGAGAATTAAAAGCAATAGGTTTTTAAATATTTGAAATACCATTAATGAAAGTATAAACTGGGTCACGACAGCTACGACCAAATTGGCTTCATAATTTAATTCAAATTTTACCGCTCATGCGCGCGCATGGTGAAGGGATCGAAAAGCCAATTTGTTCGTAGCGGTCATGATCCGCTCGTATATTAACAGCATCAGCCATTAGGAAAGGTGCGAGAGCTGCGGGAAGGAGGGACTCCTCATGGAAGAATCCTGTGAGTGCTGAGAGTGCCGGGAAGTCATGGTGTGCAATTTGTGGGAAGGAGTCCACCAACCGCTTCCACAGATTGATGGCTTCCACATCATGACACCTCTTTGTTATGGGAAGAATAAAATTTTGAGATATGAGAGAATGGCGTCGGAAGACATTCCCCCGGTAACTTCGTATTTAAGATTTATGATCACAGACGGAGCAATCCTCCCTAACCTAACTTTCGGAAAAGGGAAGGGCTTCAAAAGCCTGGCCGCAATATGGCAGTAGACTTAAATTTCAATATAATTATTTTATGTTTTTCTTTTCTAAAATGCCTTTCATACAACAATCCAAAGATGAAGATTCCAGAGACAAAATGTATATATATACTTTTTATTTTATTTTTTTAGGTTAGCTTATAGTGTAAAAAACTACGCGCCTTTATAGAATACTCGAATAGATCAAGCGAACTCTAGGGAGCGAACTCTAGGGAGCGCGGCAAGAAACTCCAGATTCAATTGGAATTATTTCAAATGATTAGAAGTTAAAATACGAATATTAGATAACTTTCAAATGCAAAAACATGGTAGGAAGTTTCAAGTATTAGAAACTTTATGTTACAAAGCCTAAATAGGTTGCAAGCTGCTAGTTACATGGAGTAATTACACATACTGCAGTACTCTCTCTCTCTCTCTCTCTATCCTGAAGCTTGGTTATGTTAGCTCGAACTTCTACGCAGTACACAATTAATTGCGTCTTAAAGTGAAGTGTTTATTTATTTAGTGAGTCATAGGCCTGAATTTAGTATCATTAATGAGTGTATGGCACCAGTCAGGCAAGATGCAGACTGGACTTTGGACTTGTTTAGACTTTTTCATGTTTAGAAATGTCAATCATCATCGAAAACGGTCGGAAGCAGAAAAAGGCGTTTTTTCCTTATAAACAAATAGAATAACTTCCTTTAGTTTAGTCTTACAAAATTAGGTTTTCAGTCCATGTTCAGTTATGAGTTCTGAATGAAGTAAGAAAAGAAAATAGCTCCACGATGATTAGGAGAAAAGATAAGTTTGTTGTTAACAATTACTGCAGGTCCAATTTTGATGGTAGAAGCCCGAAGGCAGCTTCCACGTGCAAGGCATTCGCGCGCAAAGTGAATTACCGTCTTTAAAATTCATCACCTGCAAAAATCTCGTGAACGAAGCAACAAATTGAGATGATTTTTTTTCAATTTGGGCTAACTTTTTACGCTGATTGACAATCCTATATCAAAAGTTAGCAAACAGTAAATTTAATGCTTCAAATGTAAGGCTATTTTAGTTATTTTCTCTAATTGCACAATTTCTGAATTAATTGTGCCATGAAATAAGAATGGTATTTCATAGATTTGAGTACTATCCCATCGTGTTTGAAAATATGTATATGGAATATAAAATTTATTGTTAGACAAATACAGGTCGTAACGTTTTATTAAAAATTGAGAAGTAAAAGACGGAACATATAACCAAATTATTTAAAGTATTTCTTTTTAAGTATTATTATTATTATTATAGATTAGCATTTCGAACTCGAAAGTTCATTGCCTCATCTACCCGAGACCGCCACACATCTCTATCCTGTGCATCCTCCATCCAGTTTAAGTAATCATGTCCTAGATCATTTAGATCATCCCTTACATTTTGCTCCCATCTGTTTCTCGGTCTGCCTAGAGGTCTCTCACCAATCGCTGACCCGCAGAGAGCATGCAGTTCATTATTATGCAGTTTTCTCCATTCGCCGGTCTCTTCGTCCCTTTTTGGACCATAGATTCTTCTAAGTACTTTATTCTCGAAAACTCTAAACCTATTCTCCTCTCCTTTCGTCAGCGCTTAAGTTTCACACCCGTTTTATGACTACCGGCATTATTATCGTTTTGTAAATTCTTACTTTGATGTTTTTAGATAGCGATCACGATTTTAGTAGCGTGTTTGCTGCATAATAGCACCCATTGCCGGCGTGCAGCCGCGCATTGATTTCCGTTTTAATCTTATTTTCGCTACTTATAATAGACCCGAGGTATTCAAACTCGTTAACCCTTTCGAATGGCATATTTCCAGCCATTAGAACCCCGTCTTCATTACTTTTTTCGAATCTGACGACGGTCTTGGGGTCGTACAAGGATTCACCCTTGATGACCAAGACGGAACGTTCTGAATTTTTTACTTTCAAGATCATTTTCTCGTCATCGGCAAGATCCTGAAAATATCAGTGAAGATGACATTACAGGAAAATCAATTCGATTAAGTAAATTACAAAATAATATAGAGAGCTTGAAAGATAAAAATATCAAATCGATGGAATACTTACAACCAAAATGAAGATATCATCTTCCTTAAAATAACATGAGACGTATTTCAAGAGAACAAGAGTTTCTGGAACTTTACTGCTCAGATTTTTTCCGGCTTTTCTCGAGTTTTCCATTTGTTCTCTTATGTCTTCACATAATTTTGGGATATTCTTATTTTGCCTATACTTCCATACGTAGCTTTCAAAATATTTGTTCATAACAGGAAGTTTTTCTGAAACGTTTTTTTTCCAAACTTTTTTCATATCAGGACCAATAACTGTGGAAGCGTGATTTATAAACTGGTCTTTTTCCTTCAAGTGAGGCCAGTGGTCATTGAAGACGGAACTTAAAGGTAATATCTGTCTGTCTCTTCTATTCAGGCATATTCTTTGGGATGCGAAAGTCCTGTTTAAAAGATGTGAAACCACCTCTTCCCCTAGTTCATTTTTCTCAAAGTCCTGACACAGAGATAGTTTTTTCTCTATTTGATATTCCTCAGTCTCACCTTCAGGAAGCGGAGGCTCATAAGCGACACAACCGTATAGGTCCTGCTTGGCTGTCCCATACTGTTTAACGGGTGGCTCCCTCGTTCTATCCAAAGTATTATCGTCATCGTTTCCGGTTCCAGCTGTCTTTTTCTTGCGAGGTTGTGTTAATGCATCTGGTTTCAAGTATCTAGCACTCTCGTAAATGCGGGTCGTCAATTCTTCAACTCCATCAGAAAAAGTTCGTCCGCATCGTCGAGCGTGATTCTTTGCACAAAGGCTCTTGGGAATTATGTTACTATAGATTTAGCTAGAGCTCTAGCTGTTGGCTTACTCCAATCTCTCAATGTTTTCGACATGTATTTAGCCACTGCTTTGATGATGTCAATCTTCAATTCACTAGGATTTTCCGGAATATCTCTGAATTCTGCTGGGATTATTTCATGGAGAGGTGGAGGTGGGATCTGTTCCTGTGCCTTTGGTGACCAGATCCGACTTGTCGTAGGTGTGGTTGGAAAAAAGTCAGTTCTCTGGCACACTGTAAAATACACAAAATTTCCATGATTTCAAAAAAAGTTATGTAGGCCTTCTATGTACTTGAAACGATCCTTTTTCTCTGAATATTAATTTATTGTACATTTTTTTATTATTACCTTCCACAATTCGTTCTGGCGTAACAGGGTCAAGGGTCGGAAAAAATTCAGTCCTCTGGCGCACTGTAAAATACAAAAAATGTCCATGATATAAGGGATGAGTAACGTATACGTTCAATGTACTTCTTGAAACGGTCCTTTTTCCCTAAATAGTAATTTATTTATTATTTTTTCATTATTACCTTCCACATTCCGTTCTGGTGTAATAGGGTCAAGGGGCACCCTTTTAGGAACTGGTTGCCACTTTTCGTCTTCCAGCAGAATCATAAGTTTAACGGGTCCATCATTCGAGTAATCCTCTGCGTAGTCCTTCAGAATCTCAAATCATCGATTTCTGTTCCATCTCCTTCAAGGAAAATCTACGATATAAGTCAAATTGTTAAATAGAGTTGAAATCGATTGATATTTTCAAAGTTAAACAGATGAAAAAGTGTAAGTACCTTGCATGATGCATTTTCTGGAAACCTTAGTTTCTCACGAGCTTTTAACACGATTCCTTCAATACTGTCAACCCTAATTAAACTTCTATTGTGTCCACCTACATCGACGATTTTGAACATCTTCATAGCTGGCCTGTAAAACGCATTATGATATACGTGGTGAGACCCTAGAATGACTTTTTGAGCTTCAGAATCAGGAATTTCTAAGGCTGAAAGATGTTGCCTTAACTGACTTCTAATCACATTCATCCTCAAAGAATCAACATTCCTGGACGGTGTAACAACAAACTGCACAGTTGAAGCGGGTACTAGAAATTCAGCTTCTAACTTTAAGAATATCTGCGACAGATTCATTAAATATAATTCCTGCAATTTTTTATCGGAGTCGGTACTGTCTTCTTCATTTTTGAATTCCGGATATACATTTTCAGTCTCAAGATGTTGGATATCAGTTGGCACTTCTATGTGATTTACAACGGTATCCGAATGTGAACAGTTATTCTTATGATACCGCGTCAAATGAGAACTCAACGAACTAACAGTTTTAAGAACACCTTTTCAACTTGGAAAAGGACATTCAATTTTTTCGTCTCTCTGCAAATGGTCTTTCAGGTGTTTCATGAAAATCTCATAATTTGATTCTTCTTTCATACAATAAAAAACACTACAAATGTATTTGGCGTCTTTCGTTGACAACATTTTTGAAAAATTAGTATTAGAAATTTGACGAAATCTCACTTTATGAAATCTGAGGATATGCTTCCTTGAACACAACTCTGAAGTGAAAATCTGTTTACAACCGTTCAAACCGCAATGCTTGAACTTATTGATGTTTCTGTGGAAATTGTGATGCTCCAAATGTGCTGCCAAAAATTTGGTCCGGTGGTTACAAAAATGGCAGCAAAACTCCATACTGCACAATATTGAGTTCACATGAGCATTAGTACGTGAAGACAGAGAAAAATATACATTCGGGCAATTTATCAAAAATCAGGAATTGGCGCAACAGTTTTTCAATAGGTCTCATGCTTTGGGTGGTACAGTGGTTGAAACATTTGAATTATTAATACGATTTTCTTGCATCGATATACGGAAATTAAATATGATATTCCTTATCTACAAATAAAAATGCATAGACAAACACCAAATCGCACAATAGAGCTGACAAAGTCACAGAGTCATTAAAAAAATTCATGAAGTTTTCAATAGCTTTCAAAAAATTTCACAAATCTTTCGAAGATTTTGTAAAAATTTCAAAACATTCCAAAAGATCCCGCAGGAATGCCAATATCTCACATAGGTTTTACATACATTGAAATATTTCAACAAATTCCTAAAGGTTAAAGAATATTTAAGGGATTACACAAACCTTTCAAATATTTGAAATAATTGCACAATTTTTTATACGAGATTACAAGAGATTTTAAATATTCCAATGATTTTAAATAAATTCAAAACAGTTCGGGACGATTTTATGAATATTTCAAAAAATTCATAAAGTTTTCAATAGCTTTCAAAAAGTTTCACAAATCTTTAAAAAATTGTGCAAAAATTTCAAAACATTCCAAGAGATCTCGCAGGAATGCCAATATCTTACATAGATTTCACATACATTGAAATATTTCAACAAATTCCTAAAGATTAAAGAATGTTCAAAGGATTACACAAACATTTCAAATATTTTAGATAATAGCAAAATTTCAAATGCTCCACTGATTTCAAACAAATTCAAAAAATTTCGGGACGATTTTATGAATATTCCAAAGAATTTATGAAGCTCTCAAAAGCTTTCAAAAAATTTCAAAAATCTTTCAGAAATTTTGTAAAAATTTTGGAACATTTCTAAAGTTCTTGCAGAAATTCCAAGATCTCACATAGATTCTACATACTTCGAAAGATTTCAACAAATTCACAAAGATTTCAAAATATTCAAAGGATTCACGAAGATTTCAAAGATTTTGAAAAAATTGCGAGAAATTACCAAAGTTTTCACGCAAACTTCAAGATTGCACATAGATTTTACATATTTTGAAAGATTTCAAGTAATGCAAAAAGATTGCGAAACATTTAAAGGATTAAACGAACATTTCAAATATTTCAAAAAATTGAAACACTGTTCACAAGAATACAAGAGATTTCAAATATTCCACTGATTTCAAAAAAGTTCAGAAAATTTCGGGACGATTTTATGAATATTTCAAAGAATTCATAAAATTTTCAATAGCTTTCAAAGAATTTCACGAATCTTTCAAAAATTTTGCAAAAAATTTTAAAACATTCCAAAAGAGCTGAAATTTTAAGATCTCACATAGATTTCACATATATGTACATCAAAAGATTTCAAGGAATTCACATAGATTTCAAAATATTTGAAGGAGTACATAAACATTTCTGATATTTTGAACAATTGTAAAATTCTTTAAAAGAATAGAAGAGATTAAAAATATTCCACTGATTTCAGTAAGAAATTAGAGAAATGAAAAAATCTGTAAGTTGATAACAATTAACTCACCTTTCATTCATCGTAAGCGGACCACTTCAGAGCAATGAAGCTATGAATTGCACACTTTTAGTCACACACGAGTCGCACTTGTAAGCAATGTAGTTTTGAATTGCACACTTCTAGTCACGCACGAGTCGCACAACGCGATATGAGTTTTAACAAGAGAAGCGTCGACATCAAGAGTTCAGTGGTAACTGATGGCAATTGAGCAGCAATTTGGGATTGTAGAAGAAATTAGTCATCATAGCGCTGATGGAAAATTGAACCAGGTAAATACAAGGTGGACACATTCTCAGAATCTACGGACCTTGCTTCATTGTCCTCAAACGCAGGTCATTACAGATGTTGGAAACTCAGACAGGGCCGGCTTTAGTAAAATGGCGCCTCTAGACAAATGAAAATAAACCACATTTTGTAGAATTCCAAATCTGTTTTTCCCTTGATTCACATTGCACTCAATTAAGTAGACTTAAGTTTCCCACAAATAGCCAACCTCGTCTACATGGCGCCCCTAGGCTACAGCCTACATTAGCCTATTTGTTAAGCCAACAGCAGGATCTTGAATTTTGAAATATTCATTGGCACTTGAAAATATCTATGAGTAAATTATAATTACCTTCCCTGGGGGCTGTAACACCTTGCAGTTGGTGGGGAGGCTTAAGCATGTGGGGCATAGGGGTCAAAAGGACCTCGGCCTGCATGCGCGTGGATATGAATGAAAGGATCCCTATAAACGGGCTCTCCTGGGTGAATGGAAAAGGATCCCTATAAACGGGCTCTCCTGGCATGTGTGATTACGGTATGGTAGAAGGGTGAAAGAGCCTAGCTAACACGGGCCTCTGGATCCCTGGGTCGAGGCTCCTCCTGGACCGACTTACAGTTTGTAATCGGGACAGGAATGACCTGCGGCCCATATAGCGACTAAGAAACAGCCCTCCGTTTTTGTTATGGTGGTTTGCAAGCGGATATTTACACATTGAGTATCTCACTCAATGTGACCACCCCCCTAAGCTGTGGGTGTAGAGCGAACGTGCTCATGGCACTTTGGCACCTAGGGGTTACGAAGGTGTCTTAACGGCCTCTCGGGGACACCGGACGACCTCCCCGAGTAATAGTCTTACCCCTGCATGCGGGGCTCTGCAGGGGCTGACCTTTATTTCCCTAGCTACTCGTGGGATGAATTATGAATTTGAATTTGAACATGCTAAATGATGGAAAAGGAGGAGGAGAAAGAAGGGAGGTGGCGGAGGGGGGTGAGGGGTTGGGCCTTTACGGGCCCAACTTAACTCTTACCCCTCTATCTGTCTCTCCGGCAAGCCAAGATCAGTTGATGACTGTGCCCCCAGTTCCCTCGGGAGCTGAGGGATCGACGGTCCCTCTGAATGAGGCTATGGTACTGGGAGAGGCCAATCGGCCCTCCAGTAAGAAAAATGGAGTCAATGATTCCCAGAAAAGAAGATTGAGGAGAAAAGCGCGGCAGGCTAGAGAAGCAGCTGCGGGAGCTGGAGCGTCGGCAGTTGAAGGGCTGACATCCAGCACTGAGGCCCAAAAGAGAGGTAGAGGCTCTGAGGGCACCCCACCGGGGGTGGCTGGGCCTGTGAAGAGGCACAAGCCGGCCCAGCTGCCGATGAACAGAGAGTCGTCGGGAGCTGGACTGACGGCCGCTCAGAGGACCAACCCCCTGACGGTGGTGGTGGCTGACACCAACTACCCGGACTCATTGCTCACAGAGGAGCAGTTCGAGATCTTCAGGGAGGCCACCTGGAGGGCGCTTGGAAAAGTGTCCCCAGAGCAGTGGCCAAAATTTGTGACCTCCTTCTGCAGAGGAGGGGTCTTTGTATTTGTGGCAGCCGACCCAGCGGCTAAAGCTTGGCTACTCAAAGCGGTGGTCGAGACAGAGTCGTGGGATGGTGCGTCCCTTAAGGTGGGTGGGGTTGAGTTACTCCAAAATATGGTAAGAGCTACGGCGTGGTTTCCGGGCAAACCGGAAGACCCGTCTGAGGTGCTCCGTCGGTTGGAGGGATTCAACCCCTCACTGAAGACAGCGTCCTGGCGGATTGTCAGGCACGAAAAGCCTCAGGAAGGAGGCACAACGGGAGGTACTAGGCATCTCCTAGTTGTGTATATTCCTGAGTCCCAAACGAGGGCCCTTTCGGCCCTCAACAACAGGCCCTTCTATCACTTTGGACAGGTCAACTTTAGGGTTACCGGCCAGGGACAGGAGGGGCCTGTTGAGACGCAGGAAGATCGGGAGCAGACCTAAATGACTGCTCCTGGTCTCACCATTACCCAGATTAACCTGCATCACAGCAAAGGCGCCTCTACAGTTTTGCAGAGGGGCATGGCTGTGAAGCATACAGGTATCTCGCTAATCCAAGAACCATGGTTAGTTCGAGATACCATAAGGGGATTCGGGGGGGCTGGTCTTTTTTGTTACAGGGACCCCAAGGCAGCCAAACCGAGGGCATGTATACTGACGAAGGGAGTTAGTGCTGTCCCGCTGCTTGAACTATGTTCGAGAGACCTGATGGTGATAGCCATGGATCTCAAAGGAATAGGGAGGCTAGTTCTAGGATCAGCTTATTTTCCTTATGACAGTGATACCAACCCACCAGTGGAGGTATGTACACTGGTGGAATATTGCAAGGTAAGAGGCATGCCTCTTCTGTTGGGGTGCGATGCTAATTCCCACCATACCTTGTGGGGTAGCACGGACGTCAACTCGAGAGGTAATGACCTATTGGAATATCTAATCACTACAGACTTGGATATTCTTAATACAGGGAACACCCCGACGTTCCGTAATTCGGTCAGGGAAGAAGTCATTGACATCACTCTCTGCACCAGTAATTTTAGGGATAGTATCAAGAAGTGGAGGGTTTCAGATGAACCCTCTCTCTCAGATCACTCACAGATAGAGTTCGTATTGGAATCCGTTGTACCCGATAGTACTAAATGGGTCAGAAATCCAAGAAGAACGGACTGGGATCAGTTTTCCACGGAACTAAGATGTGCACTTTCAGAGGTCCCCAGGTCAACTCGAGACGTGGACACTCTTGAGGTGGCAGCCAAAACTGTCACGGAAGCCATCAAAGTTACTTATGAAAGTAATTGTCGACCTACAAGAGTCCGAAAGGCTGGGGAGACATACTGGTGGAATGGGAAACTCGAAGAGCTTCGCAGGGTAACCAGAGAGAGGTTCAGACGTGCCAGTATTGGCAAAACGAAGGAACTATGGACGTCATTCACAACGATGAGAGATGAATATAGAGGTGCAATACGTAAGGCTGCTTTCTCGAAATCCGGACGCTATTCTCGGCACTCTGAAATTGCCCGGAGGGGGATACTCAGAGTCCGACGAGGATACCTTGGCCCATCTGATCAGGGCACATTTTCCAAGCTTTTCAAGGTCTGGAGAAGGGGGGACGGCAGCTCAGAGGCAGGCAAAGTCACCTGTGGCCCAATTGGGCCCCAAACGACGGCTTGCCAACGAGATTGTCACCCCTGCCAGGGTCAGGTGGGCCCTGAAATCCTTTAGTCCTTACAAGTCTCCTGGCCCGGATGGCATATATCCAGCCCTCTTACAGAGGGCTGGAGAGATCATCATAGGGCCGCTGGTGAGACTTGCTAGGGCTAGTTTGACGCTGGGATATGTCCCGACGGCCTGGAGGGGTACGAGGGTAGTCTTCATTCCGAAGGCAGGTAGGATCGGTTATACTTCACCCAAGGATTTCCGGCCCATCAGCCTAACTTCTTTCCTATTAAAAACAGTGGAAAGACTTGTGGATAGACATATCCGTGATAAGGTCTTGTCAAACAGACCGCTCCACAAGGAGCAACACGCCTATAGGGCTGGTCACTCGACGGAGACAGCCCTAATCGGAGCAGTGAACCTAATTGAAGGCCAACTGAAGGAGAAAGGCCTTGCGATTGGAACCTTTATGGACATCGAAGGGGCCTTCAATAATACCTCTGGAGAGGTGATCAGGGCGGCCATGATTACACATGGTGTGCCTACTGCAGTCGTGGAATGGACGTGCCACATGTTGGCTAACAGGAATCTAACCACGACTAAGGGTGATGTCACTCTAAGTGGAACCATTGACTCGGGATGTCCGCAGGGGGGAGTTTTATCGCCCTTGCTGTGGTGTCTGGTAGTGGATGAATTGCTTCATCAACTCTCGAGTCAGGGCCTTCACGTCATAGGCTATGCGGACGATATATTGGTTATCGTGCGCGGTCAGCATCTGGATGTGCTCTTCGGAGTAATGCAGCAAGCACTGATGATAGTAGACTCATGGTGCAAGAAAACTGGATTATCGGTTAATCCGAGTAAGACAGATGCGGTTGTTTTCACCAGACGGTACAAGTGGGGAACTACGGGTACTTTGAAACTTGGAGGACAACAACTGGAAATCAAGGAACAAGCTAAATATCTAGGAATAATTCTGGATAAGAAGCTGTCATGGAATGAGCACCTGGAAAACAAGTGCAAGAAGCTAGTAGCGACCCTATGGCTCTGTAGGAGAGCCAAGGGGAAAAGCTGGGGCTTAAAACCGGAGACACTTATGTGGATTTATACAGCGATCTTGCGACCCAGGTTAACCTATGCGGCGGTAGTCTGGTGGAGCAGGGTCGAGCTGTCCACGGTGAAGTCTCGATTGGAAAGGATCAGGGGACTGATTTTGAGAGGCGTCACTGGAGCCTCGAAGTCGACACCCACGGTGGCACTGGGGGCACTAATAGGCTTAGAACCCCTCCATCTTACCATTAAGGCCGTGGCTGCGAAGGCGGCCTGGAGGCTAAATTTGGGGAATGACAGGAGGATCTTGACATCAGTGAAGATCCCAGTCGACATCGCGAGAAGGCCGACCCTGAACATGCCCAGGGACAAGATGGTTACTCGCCACCTCTTCGACAAGAAGTATCGAGTTAGCCTATCCACGAAGGAGGAATGGGTTAACGGCGACGCTTACCTGCCCTGTGATGGAGACAACTGGTTTACAGATGGCTCCAGGAACGAGGAGAATGCAGGAGCCGGCGTATATCGTAGAAGGAATGGAATGGGCTTCACAATTGAGATGGGGTCCTACGCCACAGTTCTACAATCTGAGATTATGGCCATACTCCAGTGTGCCTACAAGGCAAGGGAGTACGGCGATAAAAGGAACATCCGTATCTGCTCAGACAGCAGGGCTGCTATATTGGCCTTGAACGGAACAACGACTACGTCGCTATTAGTATGGGAATGCTTTGAAGCACTAAATACGTTAGCGACCGAAAACCGAGTCACCCTGCTTTGGATCCCTGGACACAGCGGCATCAAGGGCAATGAGATATCGGATAGGCTAGCCAAGCTAGCAGCAGGAAGAAATTTTACTGGACCCGAGCCAGTGGTAGGTATTTCCAGCAGGTTAGTCACTGAAGTAATTAACAGTTGGCTGACTGAGGAACATCAGAGTGAGTGGGATTTGGTTCCTGGTTGCAGACAGGCCAAAACACTCTTGGGCTTAAAGCTTAACTCCAACCGAGCTAGGGAAATACTCAAGCTCGGGAGGAATGAAATCAAAGTCCTAACAGAACTATTCATAGGACATGGGAAGTTAGGATATCACAGACATAAGATAGGGCTTGCAGAAAGTCCCCTCTGTCGTCTGTGCGGAAAGGATAGTGAGACATCCACTCACATCCTTTGCTACTGCCCTGCGGTTGCGGGGAAACGTCTAACACTCACAGGTAATTATTTTATCAGTGAGTTGCAGATATCAACCAATAGCGTGGCTGCGGTCCTCTCCCTATGGAGAGGGCTATGGGGTCATGCTTAGGCTCACAAGGGGACGCAACGGGATTACCCAAGCGTCAGGGGCTGCTAAGGCCCTAACCCAATCTAATAATAAATAAATAAATAAATTATAATTAATCGAATAATAATGATAATTATCATTATTATTATCATTATTATGAATTATAATAACTATAACTTATCAAATAATGATCATAATAATAATTATAATTATGATGATTTTAATTTATTACGATATAATAAATATTAATGATTTAATTATCATACGTAGTAACTAAATAATGAATTATTTAGAAGAATTAAATAACTTTGGGAAAATTACTCAGCTCATTAGGGAAAGCATCTTTCCCAACTGCATTTGGGAATTTTCCCTGAGGAACAGTTGGGAAAATTCCCAAAATTTTTCACAGTGTAATTGAAAACATTTGATCGCTTGTAGATCGGTTTCGGCGGAATCCACACTGGCAATCCCCACAAATTTCCTCGGCAAAAGGAGTTAGTCAACTTAGGATTACATTCGACAGGATCTTGTAGCACGAAGGCACAAGTGAAATTCCCCGATAATTATTACAGTTAGTTTTATCGCCTTTTTTAAGAATGGGAATAATGATAGAGATATTCCATTCCTCCGGCATGCGTTCTGTTTTCCAATCTGCGCGTATTAATTTACAAAGCCTTATGAGGCAAGGGCCTTCATTTTTTATCAGTCCTGACGGTAGGTCATCGATGCCCGCGGCTTTGTTATTTGGCCAATCACAGGCATCGTAGATAATACATATATAAGAACAACATAACCTGAAACTTCAGTGTCAGGTCAGCCCTGAAGAAGTGAACTGCAATGTTCACGAAACGTCAGCAACATTCATAGTTTCGCAAACGATTGAAACCCGAAAAATCTTCAAATTCTAAATTCTAAATTCAAATTTATTATTTTTCAACTTCTTTATGGCCATTTCTATATCTATATCAGTAGGATCATCAATTAATAGATCAGCACAATCGTCGATAGTACCCATTCAGAAACAACACTGTTCGTAATTCCGCGACCGTGAGTCAAGCCGCCGCCGCTTTTCATTGCTCTCATCAAAGCTTGCTCAATGGTCATGTCTGACCGAATTCCCGACCAAAATTTGTCACTTCGTCGGATTGTGAAAAATCCCGAGTTACAAAACTTTTCGTGTTCGGACGGGTCCATTTCCGATTCTAACTGCAGCATGTCTTGCAGATACAGTTGGACTGACTTTGCATACAAATGATGACCACTTGCATAATAGTAGGGGATCATCAATTGCATGCATTCCAGGTGCAGCTTCCAGTTTCCAGATCGTTCAGCTGCAATGAATCTCTTTGCGATGAGGTCCATTCGAAAGTATTGAAACCAGAGTTGAGCTGTTGGACCATTTTCTTTAAGATTTTGTAATTGCGCGACAAATTTTTTTTTTTATATCTGACAAAAGATTATTCTCAAGACCTTCTTTACAACCTTTTTTTAGAGATTTCTTCATTTAGAATGTTATCCAACAGCTCAATGTCTTCTTCGTCTAAATTTAAGGATTCACTTACAAGCTCCGCTAGAGCTTGCTGGATCAAATTATTTCCTCTGCCCGCTCCGGAAAAAGCATGCCCAGTTAAAGCTTCTTCGGCCGACGTTTCTGCAAATATCTCATAAAAGCTTCCTTCAAACCACTGCCCTCCATAATGAAGCCGATTGCTCCGTAGTAGGACATTAAAGCATGAAATCCACCAAACGGAACGATAACTGACCATAAATTATGCACGTCATTGCTTGGATCTATGCAAGATACAATTTCCCGAGCTTTCTAGTGAAGAGGCTGGTCGAATGTTACGATACAATGTTTCTGATTCACTGATTTGCACTTACATATGGCTTCAACAAGAACTGTGAAAATTGTATCATAACTACTGGGTGGAGCATTTACAAATGGCATAGGTATAACTTTCGTTTTTGAAAATTCTTCCGGCCCGTGATGATCAGGATAAATTTCCATGAATCCACTCCAGCCGGGATAATTCAAGGATTTCCTGTGCTTACCATAAGACCAAAGGAACTCTGGGAAGTCAATTTGAATATCGTTGTCCACAGGATGTTCAATATCTACATCTTTAATAATGATATTATGCAAACCTACTGAAACCCCTCTTTCAAAATGCTTCAAGTCTCTGTACCCAAATGCACCGACTTCCTCTTTTGACGGCATTGCATTCAATTTTGCAATGATGTCATTGAATTCTACCGCGGAGAATGGAGTCACACACCTAATGCCACCCATAGCATGAAATGAGCCATACCCATCCATCGTGATCGTGTTGTGATCAGCATTATCAGATATAAACTGCAAAAAGAAGTCATTCAACAATCTGTATTGCTCAGGATCGTTCACAATTGAAGCCTCAAAGAGCGTAGTTTCTGTGTATGACGCACACAGTCCTGAGAAGGACAGAGCATCTACAAGACATTTGGAACCGTATTTTTTATGCATCATGGATGAAAGTCCTAACATTATTGGCGATTAAAAAGTTCGCGGTCTCACTGACGCCATCAATATGTGCGCAAAAGTTGCGACCCTATTACACAGCTTCTTTATATACAGTTCTTTATTTCCGTTCCTCTTGTATGATTTTACTAAAATATCTATGACCACTTGTAGGGTTGGGGGAATGGCTGACGAAATATTGTCTAAGAAACTACCTGGAGCTTTATAATTTTTTGTGTCGTAACATCCGGACCGAATAGTGTGCAAAACAATATGAGCAGCTATTTCAGCAATCCTAACGCGTTCCTCATCTTCGTTCCTAGATCGCTGCTCATACCAAGCATCATTAAGAAGCTAACCTTGCAAATCACGGTAACAAATTACCGAGTCGTTATGCAAACTATGAATTACAATTTCATCCTCAAAATATTCATTCACATTTTCTATTAGCATACCCTCGTAAAAAGAAATACAAACATAAGATCACTTTAAGATCAGTTTGAAACAACGTTTGGTCTCTTTTGGTCTGTACCCTTCAGCCTATACCTGCATCATTTTTAGGGTATTGAAATAGACAACACTCTCTCTCTCTCTCTCTTTCTCTCTCTGAAATAAGGATAGCTGTCTGTAACAACAGGACTGTGGTCTTCTGGGGACCAGAACAGATCAGCTTAAGATCACTTCAAGACAGGCATACTGTGTTCTCAAGCTGGTCTTTCTTTTCAAGAGGGTACTCGCTCTTGGGAATTCTCTAGTAAAATCCGGATGGGCCTTAAACTGCCTCAGGATGTCATTCAATGAAAATTGACAGTCTTCTTTATTATCTAGTATATAGTTAATAATATACGACAGTGCTTTACTCATGGTCTGGCTTATTGGACGTCCATTGGAAGTAGTAGGACGATAACTATGAAATCTATTATAACAGAGAGTATGATACCGAGCTTCATTGTCACA
>CAKNXH010000760.1:364964-385624 GCA_932178445.1 Andricus quercusramuli | reverse complement strand
TCTTGAAAATTAGTTGTTTTTTAAATCAAAAATTTAACTATTCCATTCATGGTTAAAAATTTACCTATAAAATTCAACTTTTTTGTTGAAAAGTCGGTTTTTCGTGGAAAATTAGTTTTTTTTAAATAAAAATTTAATGATTCCAATTATGGTGAAAATTCATCTCCCTTGGTTGGAAATACGTCTTTTTTGTGGAAAATTAATGTATTTTGCTTCAAAATTCAACCTTATTTTAAAAAAAAACATACTTTCGGTTGAAAATTTATTTTACTATCTAAAAATTTCACCATTTGGTTAAAATTTTTATTTTTGGGTTCAAGATTCATCATTTTAATTGAAAATGCATTTCATTGGCTTGAAATTTAACTATTTTGTTGAAAATTGTTTTTTTTGTTGTTGAAAATTTAACTATTTTGTTAGAAATTTGAACTACTTTGTTAAAAATTAAAATAAATTGCATTCTCATTGTAAAAAATTGATCTCTTTGTTTTAATAAATATTGTTTGAAGCTTTAATTTTAAAAGTTAAAAATGAGATTCTTAATGGAAAATTCAACTATTCTATTTTTGGTTGAAATTATCTCTTTTCCGGATGAAAATTCAGCTGTTTGGTTGAAAATTAATATTTTTCATTTGAAAATGTAACTATTTTTTTGAAATTTCATGTAATTTGTGGAAAAATAATTTTTTTGGTAGGTGGAAAATTCAACTATTCCAGTCGAAGATTCATCGTTTCAGTTAAAAATTCATCAGTTTGGTTTAAAATTAATTTTTTCAACAGAAAATTTCGCCGTTCCATTTTGGGTGAAAAATTGACCTTTTCTACTTCAAAATTTAACAATTTAGGTGTAAATTTTTCTGAATTTTTACCAAAAAAAAATTTTTTTCATTGAAGATTCATAATTCTAATTAAAAATTCATTTCTTTGGTAGAGCAATGAGCTATTTGATGGAAAACTTGTTTTTTCTTTGGATGAAAAGGAAATTTTTCCATCGAAAATTTAACTATTTCATTGAAAATTTGTTTAATTTTTGGTTGAAACAAATTTTTTTCTTCAATTGAAAATGAAAATACTATTCCAGTTGAATATTCCATAATTTAATTAAAAAAATTCATTTTTTTTGGTTTGAAGATTCATTTTTAGACTGCAAATTTAATTATTAAATTTTTGTTTGAAAAATGATCTTTTTAAGATACAAATGTGTATTTTTTAATTGAAAATTGAAAAGAAGACTAACTGTTTTAGTTGAAAACTCATTTTGTTTTTTGTTTAAAATTCAACTATTCCATTTGAGGATTCATAATTTTAGTTAAAAATTCATCAGTTAAGATTAAAATTAATTTTATTCACTAAAAATGTAACTATTCCATTTTTTGTTGAAAATTGTTTTTTTTTTGTAGTTCAAAATCCAACTATTTAGTTGGAAATTTGTCTTCTTTTATTGGAAATTCAACTATTTCGTTAAAAATAATTTCTTTTGTTGGAAAACTGTATTTTTTGGTAAGAAATTAATTTTTTGGTTTGGGAATTAATCTTGTTTATGAATTCATCTTGTTGGTTCAAAATTCAAGTATTTCAATTAAATATTCATAATTTTAGTTGAAAATTCATCAGTTAGGATTAAAATTAATTTTTTGTTACTAAGAATGTAACTATTCTGTTTTCTGTTGGAAATTGATTTTTTTCTAGTTCAAAATTCAAATATTTAGTGGAAAAATTGTAGTTTTTGGCAGGAAATAAATTTTTTTGTTTGAAAATTAATCTTTCCATTTAAAAAGTAATCTTATTTTTAATAAATTCATCTTGTTAGTTAAAAAATTCAGTTAAATATTCTTAATTTTGTTTGAAAATTCTGAATTTTATTTGAAAATTCGTTTGTTGGGTTTAAAATTCCAGTTGAAGATTCATAATTTTACTTGAAAATTCATTCATTTTGCAATTTTTTGCTCTATTTTGTTAAATAATGTTCAGGATAAAAGTCATTATTTAAAACAAACGTTTCGATTTTGCGACAAAATTGAAAAACCCGCCCCGGAAAAACCGGGAAACGACCGGGAATTTGAAATGTAATTCTGGTTGTAATTTAATTTTTTTATTTGTAGAGTCCTGTGAAAACAGTTCTATTTTTTAAATCTTTTCTGTAAAAAATTTTCCACCAGGGAAATTCATCTTTCTTTCCGGAAAATTAAAAATTTCGGGATTTCCTCTTTTCATCCCGGTTCGTCAGAATCTTCAAAGGAAAATCCATTGGCTTTTAACTCCTTGCGCTTGGAACATCCGTTTAATCCACGCCAAGCTCGTCATTATAACGTTTTATGTTTCACGGACGAATAATTGTGCGTCAGGTTTGCGAATGCACTCGGCATTGTTCTTCCTCGACTGCTCGTTAATCGAGTTGGCTGCTCTCACTTTTTGAGAGTTAGGGGAGTATTCCGGGAAAAGCAATTTGCTTGGTACAAATAAGGACGTTCTCTCATACACAGACATCAGAAATTATATTCCCTAAAAAAACTAGCAGCGAAAACAACTCTCAAGTGGATGAGGTTTTTTACTTTCTTTTTTTTCTCTTCTATTTGACTGAATCTTTAAAAATTTCTTTGAAAATACTCCCTCCACTTTTTCACCTTTACTTTATCCCTTATGTCTTCTTTTTTTTCCTTATTCCATTAATAATGTCCCACCCTTCCCTTTCCGTTATAATACTACTCTTCTCCATCTCTATTTCTTCTTGCTTTCTTCCCTCTCTCCTCTTCCCTTTTCACTTACACCATTCTCCTTACTCCTTCCCATCCTATATTTCTTCAGTTTTATCATTCCTTTATCTCATCGTAATCTTTTGAACTTTTCTAGCCTCCTTCACCTTTCCTTCGAATTTCTCCCACACCTCTAATAATTTGTCCATCTCTAATTCGAGTGATTCTATCTTTTTTATATATTCTCTTCTCGCTCATTCCGTCCACACTTCTTCCTCTATCACCTCGCCCCAACTTTCTCTCTTTTTCTGTTTCACTCTGCCTCTACTATTCGAAATTTCTTTCCTTGTACTCTCCACCCCATACACTCCCTTTCTTTTCCATTTGTTGCAGTCCCCAACTGCTAATAGAATCTCTTCTGTCTTCTTTCTTTTGAAACTCCCTATTTCTTTTCTTTCCTTTTTTCATCCTCGTCCCGTTATAAATATTCACTCTCCTGTAACAAATTCTCTTTATTTTTATCCTCTCCTACTCCACCCCACCGGAAGTATCTTTTCTTACCTCATTTCCATTTATACTCTCCTCTACTTGTTTCTTCCGTCTACACTTCTTCCTCTAATTTTTTCAATTTTTCCACCTCCCCCCCCAAATCTCTTTTGAGAAACTCATCTACCTTTACATTTGTTTCCTCTCCTCCCCGGTTAGACCAACTATTGGAAAGTTACTTCTGTCCCATATCACCATTCTTTCAAACTATTTCTACTTCAATTACTTTCTTTACTATTCCCTCTAAATTCCCTAACTGTGCAGGCTTGATTTTCCTTTCCTCTAACTCAAGCTTAGATCTTAACTTCTCGTCATGTAGTATCTTTTTCTCCATTCCTTTCCATGCTGATATCTCCTATCCTTTGTCCTTCACCCTCCTTCAACTAACACCTCTATCCTCGGTTCGTTCTGTACTTTCTCTTCTTGTATATTTATGTGATTTCTTTTCTATCATTTCAGTTCTTTCTCATATCCTCTTTATCTCACTTTCCCATTTTTAACCCTTTTCTTAACCTCTTTCCTAATTTTTCTTCCCTCTAGCTCAAGCTTCGATCTTAACTCCTCGTCATGTAGTATCTCCTCCTCCATTCCTTTCCATATAAATATATCCTATCGTTTGTTCTTTCCACTCCTTTATCTACTTCTAACACCTCTGTCGTCTGTACGTTCTGTACTTTCTCTTCTTTCATCTTTTCGTAATTCCTTCTGTATCTCTTCAGTTCTTGCCTCATCATTCTCATCTTTCCTTTCTATTTTTAATCCTTTGCTTCAACTCTTTTCTAATTTTTTCTTTCCTTCAACTCAGCTTCGATCTTCACTCCTTGTCATGTTGTATCTTTTCCATCATTCCTTTCCGTACTGATATGTTTTATCCTTTGTTCTTTCCACTCCTTTATCTACTTCTAACACCTCTGGCCACTGCTTCTTTTATTCTTCCTCTTCTTTCATCTTCTTGTAATTCCTTCTGTATCATTTCAGTTCTTGTCTCATCGATCTCATCTCTTCTTCCTATTCTCAACTCTTTCTTTAAGTCTTTTCTAATTTTTCCTTTCTTCTAACTCAAGCTTCGATCTTAATTCCTCTTCATGTAGAATCCTTTCCTCCATTTCTTTCCATGCTAAGATCTCATATGCTTTGTTCTTTCCACTCCTTTATCTATGCTTAACACATCTGGCCTCTGCTCGTTCTGCACTTTCTCTACTTTCATCTTCTTGTAATTCCTTCTCTATCATTTCACTTGTTTCCCTTATCGTTTTCATCTCTCTTCCCAATTTTCAACCCTTTTCCTTAATTCTTTTTCAATTTTTCCTTCCCTCGAACTCGAGCGATCTTAACTCCTCGTCTTGAAGTATCTTTTCCTCCATTCCTTTCCATACTGATATCTCCTATCCCTTGTTCATTCCACTTCTTCATCTATTTCTAGCACCTTTGGCTACTGCTTGTTCGGTACTTTCTCTTCCTCCATCTTTTTGTAATTCCTTCTGTATCATTTTAGTTCTTGCCTGATTACTCTTATTATTCTCATCTCTCGTTCCCATTTTAACCCTCTTCATCAAGTCTTTCCTAATTTTTCCTTCGCTCTAACTCTGGCTTCGATCTTCACTTTGTCATGTAGTATCTTTTCCTCCATTAACTTCCATACTGATATGTCCTATCCTTTGTTCTTCCCACACCTCCATCTACTTCTAACACATCTGTCTTCCGTTCGTTCTATACTTCCTCTTCTTTCTTCTTTTTGTAATTTCTCCTCTATCATTTTAATTTTTGCTCTCATTCTCTCCATCACTCTTTCGAATTTTGAAACCTTTCCTTTAACTCTTTTCAAATTTTTCCTTCTCTCTAACACAAGCGATCTTAACTCCTCATTATGTAGTATCATTTCCTCCGTTCCTTTCTGTACCGATTTCTCCTATCCTTTCTTCTTTCCACTCCTTTACCTACCTCGAACACCTCTGTCTTGTTCGTTCTGTACTTTCTCTTCTTTCATCTTTTCGTAATTCCTTCTGTATCATTCCAGTTCTTATCTCATCATTCTCATCTCTCCTTCCTATTCTCAACCCTTTTTTTTGAGTTGTTTCCAATTTTTAATATCCTCTAACTCAAGCTTCGATCTCAATTCCTCTTCCTGCAGTATCTTTTCCTCCATTTCTTTCCATGCTAATATCTCCTATCGTTTGTTCTTTCCACTCCTCTATCTAATTTTAACACCTCTGGCCTCTGTTCGTTCTGTACTTTCTCTACTTTCATCTTTTTGAAATTCCTTCTCTTTCATTTCATTTTCTGCTCTCATCCTCTCCATCTCTCTTTCGAATTTTCAAACCTTTCCTTTTACTCTTTCCAAATTTTCCCTTTTCTCTAACACAAGCGATCTTAACACCTCATCATGTAGTATCATTTCCTCCATTCCTTTCCATAGTGATATCTCCTATACTTTGTTCTTTCCACTCCTTTACCTACTTCTAGCACCTCCGGCCTCTATTCGTTCTGTACTTTCTCTTCTTTCATCTTTTCGTAATTCCTTCTGTATGATTCCAGTTCTTGCCCCATCATTCTCATCTCTCCTTTCTATTTTTAAGCCTTTTCTGTAAGTCTTTTCTAATTTTTCCTTTCCTCTAACTCAAGCTGCGATCTCAATTCCTCTTCGTGTAATATCTTTTCCTCCATTTCTTCCCATGCTAATACCGCCTATCTTCTGTTCTTTCCACTCCTTCATCCATTTTTAACATCTCTGGCCCCTGTTCGTTTTGTACTTTCCCTACTTTCATCTTTTTGTAATTCCTCCTCTATGATTTCAGTTTTTGCCCTCATCGTTCTAATTTCTCTTCCCAATTCCTAACTCTTTCGTCAAACTCTTTCCTAATTTTTCTATTCCTCTAACTCAAGCGATCTTAACTTTTCGTCATGAAGTTTTCTTTCCTTCAATCCTTTCCATACTGATACCTCCTATCCCTTGTTCCTTCCACTCCTTTATCTATTCCTAACACCTCTGGCCTCTGTTGGTTCTGTACTTTCTCTTCTTTCATCTATTTATAAATCCTTCTGTATAATTTCAGTTCCTGCCTCATTATTCTTATCTCTCCTTTCTATTTTCAATCCTTTTCTCTAAGTCTTTCCTAATTTTTCTTTTCCTCTAAGTCAAGTTTCGATCTTAATTTCTCTTCATGTAGTATCTCTTCCCTCATTTCTTTCCATGATAATATCTCCTATGCTTTGTTCTTTCTACTTCTTAATCTATTTTTAACACCTCTGACCTCTGTTCGTTCTGTACTGCCTCTACTTTCATCTTTTTGTAATTACTTCTCTATCATTCCAGTTTTTTCCCTCATCGTTTTCATCTCTCTTTCCAATTTCCAACTCTTTCCTAATTTTTCCTTTCCTCTGACTTAAGATTTTATCTTCTCTCCTCGTCAAGTAGTATGTTTTTCTCCATTCCTGACCATCCCAATATCTCCTCTAATTCATCCTGTAGGCTACTTCCTCTCTTTTTTAACCCCTCTATCCAGGATTCGTTCTGTACTTTCTCTTATTCCATCTTCACATGATTTCTTTTCTATTATTTCAGTTTTTGCCCTCATCCTCCCCATCCCTCTTTCCCATTTTTAACCCTTTTCTTAACCTCTTTCCTAATTTCTCCTTTCCTCTAACTAAAGCTCCTCGTCATGTAGTATCTTTCCCTCCATTCCTTTCCATACTAATATCTGCTATGCTTTGTTCTTTCCACTCCTTTCTCTGTTTTTTTAACCCCACTATCCTCCATTCGTTCTGCACTTCCTCTTCTTTCATCCTTTTGTAATACCATCTCTATAATTTCAGTTTTTGCCTTCATCCTCTTCATCTCTCTTTCCCCTTTTCAAACCTTTTCTTCAACTCTTTTCTAATTTTTTTGTTCCCCTAACACAAGCTTCGATCTCTACTCCTCGTCATGTAGTATCTTTTCCTCCAAAAGGAAAATTATTCCCTGTTCTCTGAAAGTGTATCCAAATAAAAATTAAAAATTTCAAAGCTGAAAGTTACTTAAAAAAAAAAAATTTATGGAGTTCTTCATCCTCATTTTCCCGGATCAAAAACAGGCTTCTAACTGCGAAAATAATTTTTTTCTGGGAAATTCAATACACCCTTACTGAAGGGCTCTCTACCTTCCTTTTCACCTTTAGTGGAAATGATCCCTAGTGTATAAAATATGAAAATAAAAGCACAAAAATGAAGCTTCTTTTCCGAATTTATTTTTGCACCCTTTTTTATTTGAAGTTACAAAGTTAATATTTGATGAGAAACTTTATATCAAGTACTGTTCCGTCATTATTTTTAGATCTGAAATACAATTGAGTTGTGCGTCATTAACGATCATCGCCCTAACCACCTAGTAATTTAATAAATTATCTGAATCTAAAAATAACAAACATAAAAAAAGGTAGAAAGAAAATATTAAAATAGGTTTGTGAAATCGAATAAAAAAATGAAAATAGGTCTTTCGTCACGGTCTGTTATGGGGGGGGGGGGGGGGATATTTTTGACTCGAGTTTGTAACATTTTTAACTATCTAGAAAACGATTTATATCGAAATGTCCAAATAAATAATTTTACTTCATCATAAAATTTATTTCCAAATGTTTGTAAACATTTTATTGATAGGAGAGAATATTCATCATTTCCACCATTCCTCTTCATACTAATGTCTCCTATAATTCATTCTTTCTGCTTCATTATCTGTATTTCCAACCTCTCTATCCTCTATTCGCTCTACACTTTCTCTTTTTTCATCTTTTTGCTATTCCTTCTCTATCATTTCAGTTTTTTTCCTCATCCTCTTCAGCTCTTTTCCACATTTTCCACCCTTTATTAATTCTTTCCTAATTTCTCCTTCAACTCTTTCCTAATTTTTCCATTTCTCTAACTCAAGCTTCGATCTTAACTCCTCGTCATGTAGTATATTTCATATTCATATCACCTGTAATTCATTCTTTTCGCTCTTTCATCTCTATTCCTAACCCGTCTATCCTCTATTCGTTCTGCACTTTCTCTTCTTTCATCTTGTTGTAATTCCTTATCTGTCATTTCAGTTTAGCCCTTATCCTCTTCATCACCCTTCCCCGTTTTAAATCATCTTCTTGCATCCCTCCCTAATTTTCTCATTCCTGAAACTCAAGCTTCGATCTTCACTCCTTGTCATGTGATATCTTTTCCACCATTCTTCTCCATACTGATATCTCCTATAATTCATTTTTTCCGCTCTCTTATATGTGTTTCTAACCCCTCTATCCTCTATTCGTCCTGCAGTTTCTCTTCTTCCGTCTTTTTGCCATTCCTTCTTCATCATTTCAGTGTTTGTGTTCATCCTCTTCCTCTCTCTTTCCTATTTCAACTCTTTTCTTTGACTATCCCCTAATTCTTCATTTCACTCTTTCCTAATTTCTCCATTTCTCTAACTCAAGATTCGATCTTCACACCTTGTCATACAGTATCATTTCCACCATTCCACACCATACTAATATCTCCTATAATTCATTCGTTCTGCTCCTTTATCTGCATTTCCAACCTCTCTATCCTCCATTCGTTCTACTCTTTCTCTTCTTTCATCTTTTCGCTATTCCTCCTCTATGATTTTAGTTCTTCCTCCTTATCTCTCTTTCCCATTTTAACCCTTTTCTTTAACTCTCTCATAAGTTTTCCTTTCCTCTAGCTCAAGCTTCGACCTTAACTCCTTGTCATGTAGTATCTTTTCCTCCATTCCTTTCCATACTAATATTTTCGATTATTCATTCTTCTCGCTCCTTCATCTGTTTTTCTACCCTCTTCATCCTCCATTCGTTCTGCACTTTCTCTTTTTTCATCTTTTTGTAATTCCTTTTCTATCATTTCAGTTTTTGACCTTATCCTCTTCATCTCTTGCCCCAATTTTCCACCCTTTATTGATTCTTTCCTAATTTCTCCTTCAACTCTTTCCTAACTTTTCCATTCTTCTAACGCAGGATTCGATCTTAACTCCTCGTCATTAAGTATATTTCCCTCCATACCTTTCCATACTAATATATCCTGTAACTCATTCTTCTCGCTCCTCCACCTGTATTCCTAACCCCTCTATCCTCTAATCGTTCTGCACTTTCTCTTCTTTCATCTTTTTGTAATTCCTCATCTGCCATTTCAGTTTAGCCCTCATCCTCTTCATCTCCGTTTTCCGTTTTCAACCCTTTTCTTGCACTCCTCCCTAATTTTCTCATTCCTCTAACTCAAGCTTCGATCTTCACTCCTTGTCATGTAGTATCTTTTCCACCATTCTTATCCATACTAATATCTCCTATGATTCATTTTTTTCGCTCTTTTATATGTATTTCCAAACCCTCAATCCTCTATTCGTTCTGCAGTTTCTCTTCTTCCATCTTTTTGTAATTCGTTCTTTACCATTTTAGTTTATCACCTCATCCTCTTCATCTCTTTCTCCTATTTTCAACCCTTTTCTTAATTCTTTCCTAATTTTTCCTTCAACTCTTCCCTAATTATTCCATTCCTCTAATTCAAGCTTCGATCTTAACTCCTTGTCATCTAGTATATTTTCCTCCATACCTTTCCATACTAATATCTTCTGCATATTCATTCTTTCCGCTCCTTTATTTCTTTTTCTAACTTCATCATCCTCTATTCCTCCTGCATTTCCTCTTCTTTCATCTTTTTTAATTTCTCATCTGCCATTTCAGTTTAGCCCTCATCCTCTTCATCTCCGTTTCCCGTTTTCAACCCTTTTCTTGCACTCCTCCCTAATTTTCTCATTCCTCTAACTCAAGCTTCGATCTTCACTCCTCGTCATGCAGTATCTTTTCCTCTATTCCTTTCCGTCCCCATGTCTCCTATCTTGTGTTCTCTCCACTCCTTTATCTATTTCTGAAACCTTTATCCTCTGTTCGTTCTGCACTTCCTTTTCTTTCTTATTTTTGTAATTCCTTCTCTATCATTTCAATTATTGTCTCATTCTCATCTCTTTTTCCCATTTTCAACCCTTTCCTTTGACTCTTTTCTCATTAATCTTACCCTTTAATAACTTTCATGTTATTTCAACCTTCCTTTATTTCACTTATTTTCCCTCTCAGTGCACCAATCTATTCTATTGATAATACTGAATCTGCACCCCTCTATTTCCTCTTCTTGAACATTCTCCTCTCTCTTTTTTAGACTATTCTCTTCTTACTTGGGGCAAAAAGGAAAAAAATCTGCATTTAAACATTTCTATTTAGAATTGAAGGCTGCTATTGGATGCAAAGTTATAACGGATGTTGGATTGCAGGAGATTTACTTAAAGAGGGAAATACGCACACAGAGACGTTTACAGTTGGTAGTCTCAAATAATTACTTTCCTTTTGCAACGCTTGTGTGTTGTCGCAAAGCTGAAGAGCCATCCCCACTAAACAAACATCATCAGGAAGAACAACATTCAACCAGTGGTCGACCAACTTCAGGGGTGGTAAAACTCTGAAATTGTGCTGTCTGCTTTAATTACAGAACTCAGCTCTAATCCCTCCCTCCTCCCTCCTCCCTTCGCCCAACCTCATTCCTTTCTTTACTGCTTTCAACTTCAGGAAGGGAGTAAAAACTTTATCTCTTTGCGACTTTCTATACTTACTTTAGTTTCTTAGAAAGATTATTTCCGAAGTTATATTTACTAATTTTATCTTTTTAAATTTACATTACTTTCCAGGAGTATAAGGACACCTAAAATACTAGTGATTAAAAAAATGCAATCAATTCTCACAAAAGTTAACTTCTGAGCAAATTAAAAAAATAATTCTCAAAATCTGCAAGTTATAGACAATAAACTTTGAAGTCTTCTTTTTTAAATGAAAACCTTAAAAAGCGTTTACTGGTTCTTGAATTATAATGAAGAATTTAAAATCATGGGCAATACGAAAATCTGTCCTGTTTATGGTTGTGCGGTCCTGTGGACCGCACGGCCACTAACCGAGCGAGTTTCAGCTTTTGGTCTCATTTTAAAGTAGAGACTGCCTTTTTCCGAAAAGTTCTGAACGTTTTGGCTTTTTAGAACTAGGCATTGAAAATTTCATTACTTTATTTTTCACTCCTGGCAAAACTTAGGAAAATAATGCTACGAATTTGAAAAGTAAGAGAATAAAACCCTGAAATCTTCTCTTAAAAATGAGACCAAGAAATTGCAAAAACGTTCACTGTTTCACGATTTATCGTACAAAATGTAGATGCGTGGGGAGAATGAAAATCGCTCTGTTGAGCGGGACTGCCGTGCATTGCCTTGGACATACATGAGCGCGATTTTTTTCCAGATCATCTAGATTTTACTAAAGGTTGAAGATGAATCATCAAAATTGAAAAAAATTAGGAATTAGATCCGCATTTCTAAACCACTAACTCATTCAGGGTATCAAGAGGAAATCAGGGGAAGAGAAGTAGGGGAAGTGAGGGGAAATAAGAGGACGGAATGTATGAGAAGTGATAGGAAATGAGGAAAGGGGAATTATGGGAACTTGAGAAAATTAGGGGAGGGTAATTAGGGAATGAGATGAGAAATGACGGGGAAATAAGCGAAGGGTGACTTGAGTATTAAGGGGAAATAGGGAAAGGATAAAAGGAAAGGTTATTGAAAATAACGGAAGGGAGAATTAAGGGACATAAGGGGAGGTTAAAGGGAATTAAAAGAAATGTCAAGATGTAAAGTGGTGAAAGTGAGAAGAAATAATGAAAGGTAAATGAGGGGAAATTAGTGGACGAAAAGTAGGGGAAGTGATGGCAATGAGGAAAGGTCACGAGGAAATGAGGGAAGGCTAACTAGAGGATTACTGGAAAATAAAGGAAGGGTGAAAGCGGTAGTTTTTGCAAATTATGTAAAGGGGAAGTGAGGGGAAATAAGGAGCGAGTGACTGAAGGAAGTAAAAAGAAATGAGGGAATTTGAACTAGTGGATACGAGAGGAGATTATAAGAGCTAAATGAGGGCAAGTTAGGGGACGAAAAGTAGGGGAACTAGAAGAAAATAAGGAAAGGAGAATTAGTGGGAGCAAGGGAAAAACAGAGGACGGGAAGTATGTGGAAGGGAATTATGGGAACCTTGAGGAAATTAGGGGAGACTAACTGAGGATTCAGGGAAAATGAGGGAAGGGTAAGAGAGAAAGTTATTTGGAATTATGAGAAGGAGAAGTGAAGGGAAATAAAAAGAGACTAAAGTCAAGGACGTGAGCAGAAATGCGGGGATGCCAATTAGTAAAAATAATAGGAAATGAGGGGAGACGAATGAAGAGAAATTAGGGGAGCAAAAGTAAGGAAAGTGAGGGGGTATAAGGAAAGAAGAGTTAGGGAAATTGTGGAGAAATTAGATCATAGAAGTATCAAGTGAGTGGAAATGAGGGGAGGAGAATTATTGAAACTGTGCGAATAATAAGAGAATAAGCAAGGCCATGAGGGGAGGGGAAATGAGGATATTTAGGGGAAATAAATACAGGGTGGAGTAAGAAGTTTGAAAAATTATGGGAGGGAGAAGTGAGGAGAAACAAGAGAACTGTAAGTAGAAGAAGTGAAGAGAAGTGAGGGGATATAAAGTACTGTATATGAGATGTGCCCAGCAGATAAGAAGTAGGGGAAATTGAGTGAAATAAGAGGAGAAGTGGTAGAAATGAGAGCCGGCGGGGTAAAGTAAGATAAGAGCGTCAGCTTGGGAACAGAGGAGAGCGTGAAGTAGAGGAAGAAGTTGAAGAAGGGGACGGGCAAGGGGTGAAGTCAGTAGAGGGGAAGAGGCGAAATAAAGAAAAGGTGAAAGAGACAGTTATTGGGAATGACGAGAAGGAGAAGTGAATAGATACAAAGGGAGAGTCATTGAAGAACGTGAGCAGAAATGAAGGGATGTGAAGTAGCAAAAGTGATGGGAAATGAGGGGAGGCGAATGAACGGAAATTAGGGGAGCAAAATTTAGAGAATTGAGGAGAGGGGAATCATACGAACTGTGAAAAAACAAGGAGAGGATAAGTAGAGCAATGTGAGGAGGGGAACTAGAATATTTAGGGGCAATAGGTGAGGTTTAAGTGAGAATTTATTGGAAATGATGAGAAGAGAATTGAGAAATGAGGGAACGGTGAGTAAAGGCATTGAGGAGAAGTGAGGGGATGTGAAGTAGGAAAAGTCAAGGAAAATAAATGGAGATGAAGTAAAGGAAGTGAGGAGAAATAAAAGGATGTGAAGTAGTAGAATTCTGATGAGACGAGCAGAGGGGAAGTAGTGGAAATTAAGTGAAATGAAGAGAGAAGAAGAAGGAAAAATGAGAGCTGGGAAGGTAAAGTAGAAGAAGGGAAGTGTTCACTTGGGAAAGGATTAGACGTGGAAATAGAGGAAGAAGTTGTGGACGGGGATGGGTGAAGGGTGAAGTCAATAGAGGGGAAAAGGGGAAAGCGAAGGGGATAGGGGAAAAAAAGTATGGAACGAAAAATTTTTCTCCAATATAAGTATTGGCGGGCAGAATGTAAGAGATTTTCATTAAATAAATGAGAAATCAGACAGGAGAGGAAAATGGGAATTATAAACTGAATTAAATTCAAGTGTTTCATTGTTTGTTTTTCGAGCTTCGAGTGAAATTTTCAAGACGATGCAAACAAACCTCATTATTTTCACTTCATAATGGTACTCTTGAAACATTGAACTTCTAGCATTATTCGAACGATGCAATTGTTCCAGAGGTTTCGTTTTCATTACTGTCTCAACAATTTCTCTAGAATTTTTTGTATTCTGCAGAATTCTTTTGAATTTTTTGGAATTCTCTCGAAATCCCTAGAATTCTTTTGAATTTTATAGAATTATTTTAAGTTCGCTAGAATTGCTTAAAATTTTCTAGAATTTGTTGCATTCGATAGAATTTTGGTTTAATTGACTAGACTTTTTTTGAATTCCCGCGAATTCTTTTAAATTCCGTAGCATTTCTTCGAATTCTCTAGAAATATATTAAATTCACTAGAATTCTACAAATTTATCTAGAATTCTTCTTTACTCTCTAGGTTTCTCTTCGATTTTTCGAATTCCTTTTAATTCACAGAAATTCAAGAAATTCAAAGGCATACATAAGGATTCAGGAGAATTCAAGGCAGTAGAAAGAATTCTAGAGAATTCAAAGGAATTTGAAGAAAATTCTCTTGATTTCTCTCTAATTCTTTCGAATTCTCTAGAATTCTTTCGAATTCTTTAGAATTCTTTCGGATTCTTTTTAATTCTTCAAGATTCTCTAGAATTTTTTGTATGATCTAGTATTCTTTTCAATCTGGTAGCATTTTTTGGAATTAGCTGGACTTTTTCATATTTTTTATATCTTTTTAATGCCTTTAAATTATTTGGAAATCTCTCGGGTTTTCTAGAATTCTTTGAATTCTCTTTAATTCCTTTAAACTCGTCAAATTTTTTTTATTTTCCAAATAATTTTTATTCTCTTGAATTTTTTTCAATTCTATAGAATCCTGTTGAGCTTTCTAAAATTTTTCTGAATTGTCTGTATATCTTTCTTATTATTCAAATTGCTTTCAATTAAACAAATCAATGCATTCGAAGGAATACAAAGGAATTCGAGAGAATCCGAGTAAGTGAAAGGAATGCAAAGGAATTCAAATTAATCCAAATTCAAAGAAATTTAAAGAAAATTCTTTTGAATTCTCTGTAATTCCTTCAAATTCTATAGAATTCTTTCTAATTCTTTTGAATTCTTTTGAATTCTCTTGAATTCTTTTAAATTCTCTAGAATTTTTTGTATGATCTAGAATTCTTTTCAGTTTCCTAGAATTTTTCAGAATGATCTACATTTTGTAAATCCTTTAAGTTCTGTCCAATTCTTTTGAATTCTTCAGAAATCCTTCGAATTCTCAAGAAGTCTTTGGATCCTCTTGACTTGTTTGAAACTCTTTGAGTTCCTTTTTATCATTCAAATTATTTATTATTCTCTTGATTTTTTTTTGATTTTCTAGAATTCAGTTGTGTTTTCTAGAATTCTTCTGAATTCTCTAGATTTCTTTTTAATTACATAAATTCCTTTTGATTCAAAGAAATTCAAAGGAATACAGAAGAAGTCAAGAGAATTCGAGGAATTCAAAGAAATTTCAAAAATGCAAAGAATTTCTAGAGAATATAAAAGAATTCTAGAAAAATAGAAAGAATATTCGTCTGAGCTCTTCTGAATTCTCTAGAATTCCTTTGAATTCATTATCATTCTTTCAAGTTCTACAAAATTCTCTGGAATTCTTTTGAATTCTTCTGAAAACTTTAGAATATTTTGTATCGCCTGGCCTTTGTTCAATTTCTCAGAATTCTGTAGAATTGTTTATATTTTTTTCAGTACTAAAAATTCTTTTTAATTTTCTAGAATGCCATTGAATTTTCTGGAATGCCATTGAATTTTCTGGAATTCCTTTAAGTTTGCTAGAATTCTTTTGATATGTCATGAGATCTTCTGAATTCTCTTAAATTCTTTAAACTTTTCGTAAATCTTTCAAATTCTCTTGAAGCTTTTTGAATTATTTTTTAATTCATGTGAATTCTTTTGAATTTCTTACAATTCTTCAAATTCTTGAAATTTGGTGTAATTAAAAATAATAGCTTCTTTTTTCCTAAAAAAATATCATATACAACTTTACGTCATTTTGAATTTTCTAGAATTCCTTTCAATTTCTTTGAATTCTTTTTCAATTCCTTTGAATCCTTAAAAATTCTTTGAATTCTCTTTGATACTTTAAAATGCGAAACAAATTTTTTATTTCAAAAAGCAATTTTTCATGAAAGGCTAAGCACTGATGAATTAAGATGTACACCTGGTACTGAATTCTTCTGAATTCTTTTTATTTCTCTAGAATTCCTTGAATTTTTTTGAATTCCTTCAAATTCTTTAAATATTTGCACCTCTCGTTTAAAATTTTTTAATGAAAAAAAATCAGCAGAAATAATATTGCAATTCAAGTTTCTTACAGTAACCTGATTTATAATTCTTCTATTCATACGCCCAAAAAACATAACCTAAAAATTCAATTCCGAAATTGAAAATTAAATTTTCTCTTACATATCTTCATCACTTTTTCCGCTTTTTCAACGCGTACGTGAAAATGTCTTTTACAGCTTCATAAAGTTAAGATATTCCTGTTAGCCTCCCTTCACCCCCCCCCCCCCCCAACCCCCCCCCTTCTCAATGGATTTAGAACCGAGGGCGCACTCTACTTAAATGAAACATTTTCTTGCCTTCCCCTTTTCTTATAAAATAGTAAAATCGTGATAGAAAGAAGGGAATGGATTATTGGCTTCAGAGTTGTATATGGGGGGGGGGGGTACGGCCTAGCGAGTGATTTTTCTGAATTATTTTTGAAAATTTTAGAAAATAAATTGAAATAATTTTTTTTCTGAGAAAAGAACTTTCCCTTTCGCTCCGCTGGGAATCGAACCCTGAACTACTGATTTCCGGCTAGGTGCTTTCCTATAAAGCTACTAGAGAAATCTTTTTAAATTCCAAATTCTTTTTAAATTTTTCTTTTTTATGATTCCCACATATCATTTTAAATTATTTGAATTTACCCTAACGTTTTCCTAAAATTTTCTAAAATAATGCAAATGTAAAAAAATTATCCTCAAACCTTTCAAATTCTATTTCGACATATTGAGTTCCTGTGAATTCTTTTAAATTCTCGTGAATCCTTTTGAATTCATTTGAATTGTGGTAATTTTTCACGAATCCTGGTGCATTGTCTTCAATTATTGCGTATTCTTTTAAATTTTTCCGAATTCCTTTGAATTCCTTTGAATTCTTTTGCATTTTTTGTTTAATTCCATTGAATTATTTTCGATACATTTGAGTTTCTTGATTTTCTTAAATTATTTTGAATTCATTTGAATTCTTTGAATTCTATTGATTGTTTATCCTTGTAAATTTTTTTGAATTATCTTCAATCTCTTTGGATTCTAGTGCATTCCTGTCATTTTTCTTAATTTTCAATAAATTCTGGTGCTTCAAATTTACTTTCCCCTTCAAATAGAAAATAGATACGAATAATTAAAAAAAATTAGTAATAAATATTTATTTTTCAAGTGTTTTCCTTTATTCGTAAATTTCTTCATATTTTTTTAATTCCCTCCAAATTTTTCAATTCCTTTCAATTCTTCAAATTTCTTTGAATTCTCTAGAATTCCTTCTAGAGAATTATTCTTTATTCTCTACAATTTTGTTTATTTCTTTGAAATCCCTGAAATTCATTCAAAATGATTAAACTATCTTGAATTCTCTTAAATTTCATGGAATGTTCATGAATCTTTTTGAATTTTCCTGAATTCCCTGTGAAATCTTCAATTCTTCTGAATTCTTTGTAAGTCTTGTGAATTCTTCTGATTTTTTAATTATCCTGAATTTAAAAAATTTTTTTGAATTGGTTTAGATTTGTTCAATTCTTTTTAATTCTCTAGAATTCTTTTGAGTTCTTTTGAATGATCTTAAATTCTTTTGAATGATCTTAAATTCTTTTGAATTCTTTTAAATTCTTTACAATTTATTTAATTCTTTGGATTTGAAGCGGTATCCGTTAAGCGAACATTTTACACACTTGACAGGAATTTTGTTTATTTAATAATTACTTTATTTTATTTCATTATTTAACTGGAAAGAAATAGTCGAAGCTTCGTAAGAAAAATCCAAAAGATTCTGCAAATGAAATTCCATGAAATTTAAGAGAATTAAGATAGTTTAATAATTTTGAATGAATTTAAGGGATTTGAAGGAATGCTAGAGAATTCAAAGAAATATAAAGAATTCAAAGGAATTCAAAGTATGTGAAGAAATTTACGAATAAAGAAAAAAACTTGAAAAATAAATATTTGTTAGTAATTTTTTTTAACTATTCGTATCTAGTTCTACTTGAAGTGTTAAGTTAATTTGAGGCACCAGAATTTATTACAAATTAACAAAAATGACACGATTGCATTAGAATCCAAAGAGATTGAGGAGAATTCAAAAAAATGTATAAGGATAAACAATCAATAGAACTCAAAGAATTCAAATGAATTCAAAATAATGCAGGAAAATCAAAAAACTCAAAAGTATCGAAAATAATTCAATGGAATTAAACAAAAAATGCAAAAGAATTCAAGGGAATTCAAAGGAATTCGAAATAATCTAAAAGAATAGGCAATAATTAAATTAAATTAAAATAATTTTTTTATTTTAAAAGGTTACAAAATTTCCTTCCAAATCTGGAACATTTCAAGGCGATTTTTTTAAATTTTTGAACATCTTTTAAATTCGAGGAACAATCAGATTCAGTTTAAAAATTGTTTAAAAATTTTTGAAGATTCAAAGAAAAAGAAAAAATTTGGAAGCTTTTCAAGAATTTTGCAAGTTTTCAGGAACATAGAAAAACTTTTCTTAGGATTACTGCAAAAATTGTCTAAGATTTTTTACTTTGAAAAAAAAGGATGCAGATTTTAGAACAAAGATTAGAAAAACAGGATGAGCATAATAAAGAGGTAGCACAATTAGAAGGTAGGATAGTAAAGATCGGAAAATCAAAACGGGAGTTTGTTGTAGGGGAGAGTGGGAATAATGAGAGGAAAAGGATAAGGGAAATAGAAAGAAGATTAGAAAGGAAAGAAAGAGAAGACAGAAAAAGAAACATAGAGATAAAGGGTCTAAGATTATAAGGGAAGGAATTGAAAGGAGTGGAAAATATTCTGAAAAGGATAGATGCTAAAGTAGAGATAGAGGAAATGCGAAGTGTAGGGAAGGAAACGCGAAGAGGAGAAAAAATGGTACTAGTGAAGCTAAAGAAAGGGGAACATAAAAGGGAAGAGATGACAAGGAAGAGGTTGTTGTATGGAAGCTCGGAGAGAATAGAGGATGATTTGACGTGGGTAGAAAGGAATATGCAGTATAAGTTAAGGCAAATAGCGGAAGAGGAAAGAAGTAGGGGAAAAAGAACGTCGGTTAAGTATGGAAGAATACAGCTAGAAGGAGTATGGTAGGATTGGGACGAAGAAAGGGAAGAGATAGTAAGAAATGAGGTGCCAGAAAACTAGGAGAGAAAGGAACGGGAGAAAGGAAAATAAGAAATAGTAATAGTAAGAAGCAAAGAGAGACGAGAAACGACGTGGCCGAATGAAAAGGGAAGGGAAAGAGTAAGGAGAAGGTTACCAAGAGGTTGCAAATGGTAAGTTCAAAATGCAAAGAGGGAGAATAAAAAAGGCAGAGCAATGGGAGGAATGGGAGTAAGGAACGAATGTATAACAGGGAAGGACAAGAGAGAGGAAAGAACAAAAAGAAGGATTAATAGTAGAAGAGGTGAAGATGGAAAGAGAGACGTGGAAGATAGTAGGGGTTTATGCGAACAATGATATGCAGGAGAAATTAGAGGAGACAAAAGAAATGATGGAAGAAAATGAAGAAGACATTAGGCTTATAATAGGAGGGGATTTCAATGCGAGAACAGGAGATAGAGGAGGAAGGGAATGGGGAGGAGAGAAAGGAAGAAAATCCAAAGACAAGATACTGAATATGGAGGGAAAGAAATTGATAAAAAGCTTGGAAGAGTTGGGATGGTTCATCGTAAACGGAAATATTGAGGGAGATGAGGAAGGGGAATATACACGCTCTGGAGGAGAAAGGGGAACGGTAATTGGTTATGTGATAGTAGATTATGAGGTAAGAGAGAAGGTCAAGAAACTAGATGTAAGGGATTATATAGATTCAGATCACTTTCCTATAATAGTGACGTTAGAGGGAGAAAAAAATAATAACAATATGGATAAGAAGGAAGTAAAGGTAAAAGGAGCAGGAAAAGGGGATTGGTCAATGGAAGGAAGAGAACAGTTTGAAGAAAAGGTCAAAAATATCAACATGGGAGAGGGAAATGTGGACAAGGAGAGGGAAATGTGGACGAGGAGATATAAATAATGATAGGAGAAATAAAGAGAGGATTAGAGTGCACAAACAGAAGAGAAGTTAATAAAGGAGGGAATAGAAGTGGATGGGATGAGGAATCTAAACAGAAAAAGAAGGAGGTCAGAAAGGAATTAAGAAAATGGAGAAAAGAAAAAAGTAGTAGAGAAGAATATTGGAGAAAAAAGAAGGAGTATGCTGAGTTGTGTGATCAAAAGAAAGAGGAGGAGAATAAAAGGTTTGAGGAAGAGGTGGAGTAGGCTAGGACGGAAGAAGAGGTTTGGAAGGTAGTAAATAGAGAGAGAAAAAGAGTAAATCAGGATATTGAAATGGTAGAATGGAAAAAATATTTTATGGATTTGCTAGGAGGTGTAGAGAGAAAAGTTAGGAAAGGAGCGAAATATGGTAGAGAAAGAGATATCAGACTTGGAAGAAGAAATGAAGAGAAAAGGGTGGGGAGGAGTTAGGATAGGGAACGAAAAGATATTTACACTGGCATACGCAGACGATATAGTGTTGATGGCAGAGGACGAAG
>CAKNXH010000760.1:331378-342992 GCA_932178445.1 Andricus quercusramuli | reverse complement strand
TCCTTTGGAAACACAAAAGGATTCCTTCGGAGAACCGGAAGGGTTCCTTTGGAGACCTGAAAGGGTTCCTTTAGGGACTCAAACGGATTCCTTTGTAGATCCAGAAGGGTTCCTTTGGAGACCAAAAACGTGAAAAACGGTTAGTTTCAAAACCCAAAAGGATTCCTTTCCAGACCCAAGAGGGTTCCTTTGGAAACACAAAAGGATTCCTTCGGAGAACCGGAAGGGTTCCTTTTGGAGACCTAACAGGTTTCCTTTGGAGACCTAAAATGGTTCCTTTAGAAACCCAAAAGGATTCCTTCAGGGACTCAAGAGGGTTCCTTTGAAGACCCAACATGATTTCTTTCGAGACCCGAAATGATTTCTTTGGAGACCCAAAAGGGCTCCTTTGGAGAAACTTGAATAAAACAACTTTAGAATTTTTCAACTCTTTTTCAACTTTCCAGTTAGAAGAAAACAATAATCAAAGCAATGAAACCGGAATAATTGTTTAAAAAATGTATTTTCATTTTTAATAATGCGAGGAATCTGTGTTATCATTTGCAAATAACAGAAAATATTTAACGTCTTTTCAGACTAGATGGAGCTATAGAAGAAAAATTATTTGGAATAATTTTTTAGCTGGAAAAAAGACATAGTCTGAAAAGACGTTAAATATTTTTTTCAATCTTTCAATTTGTTCTTCAATTCTTTAAGCTCTAATCAAAATTTTGCAATTTTCAAAATTACATAGTTTCAGAAGAAAATCCTTCATTTGAGAGAAGAAAATATTTCTTGAGATTCCTAGGGAAATTTAAAAAAAAATTTCATGTTGAAAGAATAATTTGGAGAGAAAATTGAAAAAGATTTACAAAATTGTTAAAAAAGAATCTGAAAGATTTTCTAACAATTTCATTACATTTGCAGGATTGAAAGCAATTGAAATCATTTTGAAAAATATCTAGAATTTTGAAAAAATCTCAAAAATAATTTAAAATTTGAAAATATTTCTTCATTCTCTTCATGTCTGTCAACGTTCATAAAAAGTTTTTTTTCCGAATCATCAAAAATCTAATTTTTTTTAAACAAAAATTTTTAAATATTTACAAGTTTTAAATTTTTGTCGAAATTTTATAAAACGTCCAAATATCTCTTCAACTTACTCGAATTAAAAAAAAAATTTTTAATCACTTTTAAATTGTCCTGGAATCTCAAAATAATTTTATTTTATAGAAACTTTTGATAATTCTTAAAAAGTTGATTTTTTAGAAATATATACGAAAGTCTAAATTTTGTTTAGAAATTGTTGATATCTGCTCAAATTATAAATTATTTTTGAATTTTTGATGAAACTTCTAGATATTTCTTGAAAAAATTCAGTTTATCCTAAAATTAAACAAAAATCTGAATAATTAAAAAAAAATTACCTTAAATTCTTTCAGAATCTTTTTAGCCAACCTTGGAAATCTTTTTGAATTTGTGAAATATTTTTAAAAATTCTCTAAAAATGAAGTTTCTAAAATGTCATGAATTACTAAAAATTTATATTTTGTTAAAAATGGTTTGACATCTTTTAAGGTATCTAGTTATTTTTCAATCTTGTCGAAACTTCTGAATATCTCTTAGCTTACTTAATTGTTTTTTTTTAATATTGCAAAATTAAAAATTCTATTTCAAATCTTTTAAACCCTTTTTTGAAATTTCAGAAAAGCATTTAAAATGTTGATAAATTTTTTGAATTTTGTCTAAAGATGACAGAATGAGGTTTTGGACAACAATAGGTACGCGCCAAAGGCGTGGTCCAAAAATGGGGAATGTCTGGGATAAAAAGGCGTATCCTTATATTGGGCGTGGCTGAGGAAAATGGGTGTCACCAATATTATGAGTATGGGCGTGGTCCAGAAAAATAAGCGTAACCAATATTATGGATATTGGGCGTGTTCAAGAAACATGAGCGTAATCAATATTATGGATATCGGGCGTGGTCAATAAAAATAGGCGTGGCAATTACTATGTTTATTGGGCGTGATTTAGAAAATATCACATGTCAACAGTACGATCAATTAATGTGATAAATGAAACCGGGCATGCCCAAGTGATTTTTCCAAGAAAAGTAGGCGTGGTCTAATGTGTCGTGAATGGGCGGATCAATTCAAGTAGGCGTAGCCAAAAGGCGGACTTAGGGGCGTGATCAATGAAAATGGGAGTGACTGAAAGACTAGACGTTACAAGGCGTGATTTACGAGGCGTGTCCAAGAAAAATTACAAGATTTTTGTGTCCAGAAAAGATAAACGTATTATTTTGGGCTGTTTTTTATGGAAAGTACTTCTGAAATAATATCTAACGTATCAAATCTAAATATATAAAAAATTAAGCAAAAAGAAACAATACGTTTGAAATGAAAAAAAAATCAAGAAGGCGTATCAGCCTCTTTTCTGGCTACGGTGATCAAACCCGATGCGGGTGTTTTGTGCGAAGCGATCTATTACGAGACAGAGTTACATCCCCCAGGAGCGCAGGATTATCCAGGACTTTCCGGTTACCGCTGTTGGTCCTGAGGGATGAGATACGGTCCAGGTGGATAGATTTTGTTTCCGCAGAAACAGAAACGCGGTTGTATATCTATTTTTATATTTCATTTCATATTTTTATCTCTCTTTTCCTCGAGCGTTTTCCCCTCTTTAATCCTCTTTCTATTTCCCACTTTCATACCTTTTACCTTAATTTAAGGTGAGAATTTTATTCTCAGTGAGGAAGTATCCAATTTGCACTGGTTTCTATAAAAATTATGAGGCAAGGCGTGGTCCAAAAATGCGATATTGCTGGCAAAAAAGGCGTGGCCTGAAATTGGGTGTTGCTGAGAAAAAGAGGCGTTAATTAAGCATTTATGAGTGATCAATAGTTACAAATATCGACCAAATGCTTGAATTTTTAATGAAAAAAATTAATTAATTTTTTGCGAAAAATTTGATAGTAGCATTTTCAGTTTAAGGAAATTTATTTTCAACAAAGGAAGACGAACTAAAAAAAGTTGAATTTTCAACCAAAAAGGATGAATTTTCAATGCGGCAGTAAAATTTTTGACCAAAAAAGATTCATTTTCAATGAAATAGTTACAATCTCATCGAAATAAGTCAGTCTTCAATAGAGCAGTTGAATTTTTAACCAAATTGTTGAATTTTATAGCCATAAGATGATTTTTCAACAAAAAAAAAAAACGAAATAAATTTTCAACAATATAGTTAAATTTTCAATTATTCAACTAAAATGGCACGTCTTAAAAGAATAAATTCTCAACAAAAAAGTTTATCATTGAAGAAAATAGTTGAATTTTCTACCAAAAAGAGGATTTTTGAACTAGTAAAAAAAATTTTCAACAAAAAATGTTGACCTAGAAATATAATAGTAGATTCTCAACTAAAAGGGCGTGGCATGAAAAAGTAGGCGTCGCAAAGCGTCTGTTAAGGGGCGTGTCTATAAAAAAATAACAATATCTTTGTATGGAATAGACAAAAAATATGTTAATGGGCTACATTGGGGGAGGGGGGGGGCTCTGGAATAATACTCAACTTATCAAAAATAAATTAAAAAAAGTATATTTTAATGAAAAAAAATACTACTTTCACAGTAAAATAATAAAGAAGAATGTTGTTTCAGCCTTTTTCTATGTTCCACTTTTGTGCAATTAATTCCTTTATTTATTTCTTTGCTCTGAAAAAATGTCCAAATACGAATTTCATTAATACAGATTAGAAGTCCAGGCGTGATCCTGAAAGGGAACATGGCTGGGAAAATAGGCGTGGCTTGGAAAAAGGCTAGGCCTGGAAAAAGGCGTGGCCTGGGAAAAGGCGTGGCCTGGAAATGATTGTGTCCTAGGAAAAGTGGCATAAATGAATAAAATATCAGTGATCAACAGTCAATTCAGGGGCGTTTCTAATCAATATGGGCGTGTCTAAGACATCTGGACAAGGGCAGTGGGCGTAGACACATCTGTGGTTAACGTTTGGGCCAATAGAAATGGGCCTAACCAAAGCACGCCAGTATTTGTCAGTGAGAAGTGTGACCAATAAACATGGGCCTGACTGAAGGGCGTGACCTAGGAAATCAGGCATGGCGATGCGTTTGTTAAGGGGCGTGTCCAAGAAAAAGGATATCATTTTCTAAAATCATTAGAAAAAAGAATAGGTTATGGAAATACATTTTTCTCTTGAAGAGTACTCTTAAAATATTACCTGATGTATCATATATAAATAGAAAAACTTTAGGTGCGAGTTTTATCCTCTGTGAGAAAATTGTAGATGAAAACGTGTAAGGTTTATCTCAAAGCAGCATTTTTCGTCATACGTTTTTCTCCTTTTTCGCGAATATTGAGGGCAATTTTTTCTGAAACGCAAGAGTTCCGATGTGACGTAATTTCTCGGTTATTCCTGCGCTTTGAAACTCGACGAGGGAAAGCACTCGGGAGCGAGAGAGCAGAGAGGCTGCTCTATTAGTCATATGAGGACTCTCAAGATTTAACAAGCTGAGTGATGTCTCCTCAAGAAGATTATTAGTAGCCGTGAGCTGGAATAGAGGATATGAATTTGGCACTATCTTCATGCGAGAAAATAAGTCTGGGAGGGTAATTGAAGGGTAGGATGCCATAAGGGGCTAACCCACATTTTCACGATTTCACAAGACTTCAAACGTGATCTTAAAATGGAACATGTCTGGGATTAAAGGGTTGACAAAGTGAAATGGGCGTAACCAAGATTGGTGATGAACGTGCTTGAGGGAATTTTAGTGGTCAAGAATGTAGTTAAGAGATGTGGCCACTAAAAGTAGGGGCGCCTAAGTGGTTTGTCTAAGGATAGTAGGCGTGGTTCAATGGGTCGTCAATAAGTGGGTCAATTAAAATGGGCGTATTTAAGGGGCGTGACTAAATTATGCATTTGAGAACATGACCTAGAAAAGTGGGCATGGTAAAGTGTGGATTAAGGGTATGTCTGAGAATCGTCACAGAATTTTTGAATTATGCGTAAAAAAATGTGTTTGGGCTAGCTTTTTGTTTTTGGAGAGAACTTCTAAAATATAATTTAACATATCAAATCCAAATTAAAAAGTAGAAGTAAAAAGGGCGTGACCAATATTGCGGTTGGTGGGCGTGGCCTAGGAGATACTAGTGGCCAAGAATATAATTAAGGGGTGTGACCATTCAAAGTGGGCATTTCTAAGTGGTTTGTCTAAGAATAGGAGGCGTGGTAAAAAGTATCGCCAATGGGTGAGTAATTTGAAGTGGGCGTATTCAATGGACGTGACCTAGAAAAGTAGAAACATTCTAAGGGTTTTGGAAGATTTTAAGAAAATATTTTGATGAAAATAAAAACACATTCCTTAAGATTCCTGGGAAACTTTCAAATGATTTTCTATTGAGAAAGAAAATTTTAAACAAAAAAATTCAAAAGATTTATAAGAATATTGAAAAAAATCTGAAAGACGGTGATAAAGAAGACCTTGTACCGTGATAAAAAGAACTCAGGACGGTGATAAAAAAAACTTCGGACAGTGATAAATAAAAACTGTGGACGGTGATAAAAAAACTTTTGACGGTGATAAAAAACTTTGGACAGTAATACAAAAAACAGTAGACGGCGATAAAAAAAATTTTGAGTGTGATGAAAAGACCTTTGGGTGGTGATAAAAAAAAACTTTTGATTATGATAAAAAAAACTGCACGGTTATAAAGAAGACTTAGGACGGTGATGAAAAAACTATGAACGGGGATAAAAAAAAACTTTGGACTGTGATAAATAGAACTTTGGACGTTGATGAGAAAATGCTTTGGACGCTGATAAAAAAAAACTTCAGACAGTGATGAATGAAAACTTTGGACAGTGAGGAATAAAAACTTTGGAAAGCGAGGAATAAAAACTTTGGACGGTGATAAAAAAACTTTGGACGGTAATGAAAAAATACTTTGGACGCTGATAAAAAAAAACTTTAGACAGTGATGAATGAAAACTTTGGACGGTGATAAATAACAAATTTATATGGTGATAAAAGAACTTTCAGCGGTAATAGAAAGAAAATTTGGACGACGGTAAAAAGAGCTTTGGACGGTGATAGAGAAGACTTAAGACGGTGCTGAAAAAATTGTAAACGGTTATAAAAAAGACTTAGGACAGTGATAAAGAAACTTTTAAAGGTGATGAAAAAACTTTGGACTGTGATAAAAAAAAATGTGGACTTCGATAGAAAAAGCTTCAGACGGCGATAAAAAAAAGCTTTGGACTGCGCTAAAAACAACTTTGGACGGTAATAAAAACCAAGTGAGACGGTGATAAAGAAAACTTTTGATGGTGATAAAAAACTGTGGACAGTGATAAAAAAAAACGTTGGACGGTGCGGTGAGAAAGAAGACCTTGAGAGGTGATAAAAAAACTAAGGACGGTAAAAAAAAGTCTGGACGATGATGGAAGCAACTTTTGAGCGTGATAAAGATGATTTAGGACGGGAATAAAAAAACTATGGACGGTGATGAAAAACAATGTGGACGGTGATAACAAAAAAATTGGACTGTGATGAAAAGACCTTTGACCGATGATGAAAAAACTGTGGATAGTGATGAAAAAAAAACTTTTGACGATGATAAAAGAAACTTTATATCGTGATAAAGAAGACTTAGGATGGTAATAAAAAAACTGTGGACGGTGACGAAAAAAACATTTTACTGTGATAAAAAAAACTTTGGATGGTGATAGGGAAATACGTTGGACGGTGATAAAAAGAACTTTGGACAATGATAAATGAAAACTTTGGACGGTGATAAAAAAACTTTGGACGGTAATAAAAATGAATGTGGACGGTGATAAACAAAATCTGGGCTGTGATGACAAGACCTTTGGACGGTGATAAAAAGAACTGTGGACGGTAATGAAAAAACTGTGGGCAGTGGTAGAAAAACTTTGGATTGTGATAAAAAGAACTTTGAACGGTGATGAAAAAATACTGTGGACGCTGATAAAAAAACTTCAGACAGTGATGAATGAAAAGTTTGGAGAGTGATAAATAAAAATTTTGGACGGTGATAAAAAAAAACTTTTAGCGGTAATAGAAAGAAAATTTGGACGAAGGTAAAAAGAATTTTGGACGGTGATAAAGCAGACTTAGGACGGTGATGAAGAAACTGTAGACGGAAATAAAAAAATACTTTGGACAGTGATAAAAAAACTTATAAAGGTGATAAAAAAACTGTGGACTGTGATAAAAAAAACTTTGGTCTTCGATAGAAAAAGCTTCAGACGGCGATAAAGAAAACTTTGGACTGCGATAAAAAGAACTTTGGACGGTAATAAAAACCTAGCGAGGCGGTTATATAGAAAACTTTTGATGGTGATAAAAAACTGTGGACAGTGATAGAAAAAATTTGGCTGTGATTAAAAAAACTTTCGACGGTGATAGAAAAATACTTTGGACGGCGATAAAAAGAATTTTGGACAGTGATAAACAAAAACTTTTGACGGTGATAAACAATTTTGGACGGTATTGAAAAATGATGTGGACGGTGAGAACAAAAAAATTGTAGTGTGATGAAGAGACCTTTGACCGACGATACAAAACTGTGGATCGTAATGAAAAAAACTTTTGACGATGATAAAAGAAACTTTATATCGTGATAAAGAAGACTTAGGACGCTAATGAAAAAATTGTGGACGGTGACAAAAAAAGCTTTCTACTGTGATAAAAAAAACTTTGGATGGTGATAGGAAAATACGTTGGACGGTGATAAAAAGAACTTTGGGCAATGATAAATAAAAACTTTGGACGGTGATAAAAAAACTATGGACGGTAATAAAAATGAATGTGGACGGTGATAAAAAAATGTGGGCTGTGATGAAAAGACCTTTGGACGGTGATCAAAAGAACTGTGGACGTTGATGAAAAAATTGTGGACGGTGACAAAAAAACTTTTTACTGTGATAAAAAAAACTTTGGATGGTGATAGGAAATACGTTGGACGGTGATAAAAAGAACTTTGGACAATGATAAATAAAAACTTTGGACGGTAATAAAAATGAATGTGGACGGTGATAAAAAAATGTGGGCTGTGATGAAAAGACCTTTGGACGCTGATAAAAAGAACTGTGGACGTTGATGAAAAAATTTTGGAAAGTGATAAAAAAAAACTTTGGACAGTGGTAAAAAAACTTTGTACGGCGATAAAGATGACTTTAGTCGGTGATAAAGAAGACTTTGGACAGTGATAAAACATCTCTGGAAAATGATAAAAAGAACTTTGGACTGTGATGTTAAAAAAACTTTTGAAGGTTTTGAAAGAAACTTTGGGTGGTGATGAAGAAGACTTAAAACGGTGATGAAAAAACTGTGGACGGTGTTAAAAAAAAACTCTGGACGATGTTAGAAAAATATTTTGGATGGTGATAAAGAAAACTTTGGAAATTTATAAATAAAAACTTTGGACAGTGATAAAAAAAACTGTGGACGGTGATAAAAAGAACTTTGAACTGTGATGAAGAGACCTTTGGACGGTGATAAAAAAAAAAAAACTTTGGACATGAATAAAAAAAGCTTGAGCAGTATTGGAAAAAAACTTTGGACGATGATAAAAAAAACTTTGTACGGTAATTAAAAAAAAACTGTGGACGGTGAAGAAAAAAACTTTGGACTGTGATGAAGAGAACTTCGGACGGTGATTACATAAACTTTGGACTTTGATTTAAAAAATTGGGTTAATAAAAACTACTTTGGACGGTGATAAAATAATTTTGGACAGTAATAAAAAATTATGGACTGTGATGAAAAGAACTTTGGACTGCGATGAGAAAACCTTTGCAGACGGTGATAAAAAAGCCTTTGGGCAGTAATGAAAACAAAATTCGGACGGTGATAAAAAAAACTTTGGACTGTGACAAAAAGAACTTTGGACGGTGGTAAAGGAAACTTTGGACGGTAATAAAAACCACTTTGGAAGGTGATAAAGAAAACTTTTGATGGTAATAAAAAAAACTATGGACGGTGATAAAAAAAAAATTTCTCATTTTAAAAAAATTGGACTTTCCGCCTCATGGTCTGACTACAAATACTCTAATTCTCAAATTTTTCACAAAATTCTCATTTTTTTTTGAATTTTGAAATATTTAATTTTTTGATGTATTTTCCAAAAGACAAAAATATCGCCAAATCAGTATTTCTTTTTCCAATTCTAAATAAAATTGAAAATTTCGACATCGCCATTTGCTTTCGAAAGTCGAGGCTAAAGGTTTGTAGCACGTACGTCGGAAGTACAGCACGTGCGTGGAAGTTATTTGCCATCCGTCGAATTGCACGATGGACGAGTTTTTTAGTTTTTCTTTTTTTTTTTTATGAAACGAATAAACTAGTCGGCAGGTTTTCAGAATTTGTTTTTTTATTTCCTCCAGTGAAATTTTTAGATCTTCAAAAGAAAATTTTAAAACCGTCAAAAAATTGTAAATTGCTGTTTTGCGATTAGCAATTTTCTAAAAATTTTGATAAAAAATAGCCTAATCAGCGCTCTTGAATGATTTAGTTTTTTTTATTAAAGATCATAAAATGTATAAAAAAAGTTTTCGAGGCACATTTCTGAAAATGATGTATCAATTTTAGGAATATAACAATAAAAAATATATTCTTTTCGTGCGAGGCGAAATTTTGTAGGTGATGAAAAAAATAAACAGAAAATTAGAATATTTCAATTTAAAAGATTAATTTAAGGTTCTGAAGATTTCAAAACAAATCGAAAAAGAATCTGTAAGATTTTAAGACACTCTTTTAATTTTTAGGATTTAAAAAAAAATTTAGGATGATTTTGAATTGAATTCGAGAAATATTCAGAAGTTTCCGAAGTTTTGAAAACTTGTTAAAATAATTTTAATCTTGAGAAGATTTCAAACAATTAAGAAAAAAATTAAAATTTTGAATATTCTGAAATAAAAGAAGCTTTTTAAAATTTTTGAAAGTTTTTGAAAGAATAAAATTTTGTTCAGAATCCCTGGGAAAATTTCCAATGATTTTTTTTAGATTTGAAAGAAACATTATTCAATTTTACAACCTTACGAAATTTTTGAAAAAAAATACTTGAATAAGTTTAATAGATAATTAAAAATTTCTAAAAAATCAAAAGAATCCAAACTTAAGAAGATTTCAAAACATTTAAAGTAAAGTGTAAATTTTTGAAGATTTGGAACAAAAAAAATAGAACTTTCTAGAAGATTTTTGAAGGATTGAATGGGAAATTTTTTTTCTTACTATCAATTAGCAAATTCCACATTATTTCTGTTTTGGAAATTATCTATTCAAAAAAATTCGAATAGATCCATAAAGATTTATTAAAAGGTCAAAAATAATATGAAAGTTTTGAGCGCATTTTTTCAGTTTTAAATGATTTTTCTAAAATTTTATGTTAAATTCAAGTTATAAAATTCTATTAAATGAATTAAGAATTTGAAAACGTATCAAAAAAATTTTAAACATAATGAAGATTTTTGAAGTTTTCAAAAAAATTTTGCAGATTTTTAAGAATTGCGAAAATTTTTAGGGGAATGAATTTTTGTTTTAAATTCCTGGGAAAATTCTGAATGATTTTTTGTTTTTGAATAGTGTATTATAAAATAAAATTGAAAGGACTTCCTAATATTATTCAATTTCACAAGATTATACAATTTTTGAAAAAAATCGAATAAATGTAGAGAAATATTTTTTTTTCAATTTTGAAGCTTTTCAGAATTTTGAAAGTGATTTGAAAATTAAAAAAAAATTTATTGAGATTCCTGGACAAATTTTAAACAATTTTTCATCTTGAAAAATCATTTTCAAAGAAAATTTGAAAAGATAAAAAAAATTTTTAACCTGGAAGATCTAAAGATAATTTTTAAAAATTTTGGAACATTTTTTAATATTCTGGGAATAATTAGATTCAGTTTAGAAAATGTTGAAAAATTCATCTCGTCTTGGATAAATGTAACTTTTTTCGATTGAAAATTATCTTTCTTTGATTCAAAATATAATTATTTTCTTAAAAATTATTGTTTTTTTTTCATTGCAAATTCGTCTATTTTGGAAGAAACTTAATCTTCTTTATTCAAAATTTATATTTTAAGGTCAATTTAACAAATTTTTGTAAAAAAATTGATCTGTTTTGGTTGAAGATACAACTATTGTGTTGAAAATTCTTTTCTGGTAGAAAATTAATCTTCTTGGTAGAAATTTATCTATTTGGATGAAAATTCATCGTTTTGTTTAAAAATTAATTTACTTAATAGAAAAAAATATTTTTGCATGAGATTCAATCTCTTTAGTTGAAAATTAATCTTTTTTGTTCAAAAATTTATTTTCTCTTGAGAAATTTTCTTTCTGTTTTGAAAATTAATTTTTTTTCAAAGAAATTTTATCTCTTTATTTAAAAGTCTACTGTTATATTTTTCATTGTGAATTTTTTTTTCTTGATTAAAAATTCAATTATTTGTTTGAATTTTTTTTTCAATTCTTCCCTTGCGAATGATTGATTGATGATCATAAATATGTTTTGTTTGAGGATCAAGTTATTTATTTAAAAAATCGTCCCTTTTGCAAATTCTTCTTTTTAGCAGAAAATTAATCTTCTGTGTCTAAAACAAA
>CAKNXH010000760.1:301621-317388 GCA_932178445.1 Andricus quercusramuli | reverse complement strand
TGTTCTTCAAGTATTCCAATTGTAATTCAATTCATTTTCTTATAAAACTAATTCAATTAATTCAATAAAAATAAAAAAATTTAATTCTTATCCAACAAACAATCTTGTAATCCAAGTAATTATCTTGTAATCCAAATAATCCACTTGTCATCCAAGTAATAATCTTGCAATCCAAGTAATCTACTTGTAATTCTAGTAACCCACTTGTAATTAAATTAATTTTCTCATAATATAATAATTTCTCTCGTAATCCAAATAAATCACTTGGAATCCAAGCAATTCAATGCTTATTCAACAAACAATCTTGCAATCCAAGTAATCCAAGTAATCATCTTGTAATCCAATTAATCCACTTGCAATTTAAGTGATCCACTTGTTCTCCAAGTATTCCAATTGTAATTCAATTGATTTTCTTATTAAATTAATTCAATTAATTCAATAACAATGAAAAAATTTAATTCGTATCCAACAAAAAATCTTGTAATCCAAGTAATCCACTTGTCATCCAAGTAATCATCTTGCAATCCAAGTAATATACTTGTTGTCTGATTAATCAACTTGCCATCTAGATAATCCACTTGTTCTTCAAGTAATCCAATTAAAATCCAATTAATCCACCTACAATCAAGGTAATCCACTTGTTCTCCAAGTAATCCAATTGTAATCCAATTGATCCACTTGTAATTCTAGTAATCCACTTGTAATTAAATTAATTTTCTCATACTATAATAGTTTCTCTCGTAATCCAAATAATTCACTTGGAATCCGAGAAATACAATTCTTATCCAACAAACAATCTTGTAATCCAAGTAATCATCTTGTAATCCAAGTAATCATCTCGTAATCCAAGTAATCATCTCATGAAATCCAATGAATCCACTTGCAATTTAAGTGATCCACTTGTTCTCCAAGTAATCAAATTGTAATCCAATTGATCCACATGTAATTTAAGTAATACACTTGTAATTCAATTGATTTTCTTATCATATGATTATTCCCCTTGTAATTCAGTTCATTTAACTTGGAATTCACAAAATTCAATTCCCATCCAAGTAATCATTTTGTAATCCAAGTAGCACACTCATCAGTCAAGTAATCTACTTGTCATTCAAGTAATCTACTTGTCATCCAAGCAAACCACTTGTCATCCAAGTAATCTACTCTTCATACTAGTAATCTACTGGTAATCGGAATAATCCATTTGAAATCCAATTGATCCACTTGTAATCTGAATAATCCACTTTTAATTAAATTAATTTTCTCATACTATAATAATTTCTCTAGTAATCCAAATAATTCACGTAGAATCCAAGAAATTCAATTCTTATCCAACAAACTATCTTGTAATCCAAGTAATAATCTTGTAATCCAAGTAATCTACTTGTCATCCAAGTTTTCATCTTGCAATCCAAGTAATATACTTGTTATCCAACCAATCTACTAGTGATCCAATTAATCCACTTGCAATTTAAGTGATCCACTTATTCTCCAAGTAATCCAATTTTAATCTAATTGATCCATATGTAATTTAAGTAATCCACTTGTAATTTAATTGATTTCCTTATCATATAATTATTCCCCTTGTAACTCAATTAATTGACTTGGAATGCAAAAAATTCAATTCTTATCCAAGTAATCATCTAGTAATCCAAGTGGCGCTCTTGTAAGCCAAATAATCTACTTTTCATCCAATTGATCCACTTGTAATCTGAGTAATCCACTTGTTATCCAAGTAATCCACTTGCAATCCAAGCAGTACACTCACGATCCAAGTAATCCAATTCTTATCCAAGTAATTATCTTGTCATTCAATTAATACACTTGTAACACAAGTAATCCACTTTCAATCCAAGTAATCCACTTGTACTCCAATTGATCCATACATGTAATGTAAGTGATGTAATTGTAATTTAATCAATTTACTCGGATTCCAAAAAATTCAATTCTTATATAAGTAATCATCTTGTAATCCAAGTAGCACATTTGTCAGCCAAGTAATCTACTTGTCATCCAAGTAATCCACTTGTGATCTGAGTAATCCGCTTTGCAATTAAATTAATGTCCTCACGATATAATTTCTCTTGCAATCCAATTAACTCACTTGGAATCTAAAAAATTCAATTCTTGATCAAGAAATCATCTTGTAGTTCAAGTAATCATCTTGCAATCCAAGTAGTACACTTGTCAGCTAAGTCATCTACGTGGCATCCAAGTAATCCACTTGTAATTTAGGTAATTCCCTTATTATACAAATAATCCACTTGCGATTCAAGTAATACACTTTTGCTACAAGTAATCCACTTCTAGTCCAAATAATCCACTCATCATCCAATTTATCCACTTGTAATTTGAGTAATCCACTTGTTATTAAATTAATTTCCTCATATTATAATAATTATAATCAATTTACTTGGATTCCAAAAAAATTTAATTCTTATCCAAGTAATCATCTTGTCATCCAATTAATCCACTTTTAAGCCAAGTAATCCACTTGTCATTCAAGTCACCATCTTGCAATCCAAGTAATCATCTTTTTGTTCAAGTAGTACACTTGTAATACAAGTAATCCACTCTTAATCCAAGTAATCCACTTGTAATCCAAGTAATCCACTTGTAATCCGAGTAATCCACCTTTAATTCAAGAAATCTACTTGTAATCCAATTAATCTATTGCTTCGAGATTGTATGGGATTACAGAGAATTGTAAACGATTTCATTAAAATGCATCAAGATTGCATGGCATTACAAGTGATTGTAAAGATTGAATAAAATTGTCAAAGATTACAATCCCTTATTATATAGGATAATAAGGGATTGTAAATAATTGAATGCGATTGCATCAAGATTGCATGTGATTACAAGGGATCGTGAAGGATTGCATGGAATTGCAAAGAATTGAATGGGATTGCAAAGGATCGCAAAAGCTCACATTAGATTACATGAGATTACAACAAATCAGAAAATTTTCAAGTATTGCATTCTAAAGGATTGTGTGAGATTGCATCGAAATTGCATGGGATTAAAAGGGATTGTGAAGGATTGCACAAAATTTTAAAGTATTACATGTGATTCCAAAGAATTGCAAAAGCTCATATCAGATTGCCTGGGATCACGAGGGATTCTGAAGGATTGTGTGGGATTGAATTTAGATTTCATATGATTACAAGGGATTGTGAAGGATTGCATGGGATTGCCTCTACATTTTTGAGGATCACAGGAAATTGTTAAGGAGTTTAAGAAAATATATCAAGATTGCATGAGATTCCAAGGGATTTTAAGAGATTGCATGAGATTGCAAACGATTACATGGGATTGCAATGGATTAAAGAAGCGTACATTAGATTATATGGGATTCTAAGGTCAAGTTTAACGAAAATCCAATAATATTTTGAAAAATCGTTCGCCATATTGGATCCGCCATTTTGAATTTCGCAAATCAGGCTGCGAATTCGTAATCAGTGAACCCGAAAACCCTCAGATGTCAACTTTCATGAAAATCCAATAATATTTTGAAAAAGCGTACGCCATATTGGATCCGCCATTTTGAATTTTCAAAAACTGACTTCATATTCGTGATCAGGGACCCCAAAAGCCCCCAGATGCCAAGTTTCATGGAAATCTATTAATTTTTTGAAACCTCGTTCGCAATATTGGATTCGCCATTTTGAATTTTTGAAATCTGACTTCAGATTTGTAATCGGAGCCCCGAACAAAACCCAGATGCTAAGTTTCATGAAAATCGATTAATTTTTTGAAAACTCGTCAACCACATTGGATGTGCAATTTTGAATTTTTTTAAACTGACTTTAGATTTGTTGTCAGAGACATCAAAGACCACCAGATGTCAAGTTTCATGACAATGCAATAATATTTTTAAAAATCGTCCGCCATATCGAATCCGCCATTCTGAATTTCAAAAACTGACTTCAGATCCGTGACCAGTGACCCCTTGAACCCTCAGATGCTAAGTTTCATGAAAATCCATTAATTTTTTGGAAACTCGTCCGCCATTTTGAATTTTTGAAAACTGACTTCAGATTCGTGATAAGGGGCCCCAAAAACCCTCATACGCCAAGTTTCATTAAAATCGATTAATTTTTTGAAAACTCGTCCGTCATATTGGACCCGCCATTTTGAGTTTTTGAAATCTGACTTCAGATTCGTTATCAGATGTACATTAAACCCCCAGATGTCAAGTTTAATGAAAAACCAATAATTTTTTGAAAAGTCGTCCGCCATATTGGAACCGCCATTTTGAATTTTCGAAATCTGACTTCATATTCGTGATCAGAGACCCCAAAAGTCCCCAGATTAGTTTTTTGAAAACTTGTTGGCAATATTGGATCCGCCATTTTGAATTTTTGAAATCTGACTTCAGATTCGTGATCAGAGTTGCGAAAACCCCCAGATTCCAAGTTTCATGAAAATCGACTAATTTTCTGAAAACTCTTCTGCCATATTGGATGCGAAATTTCGAATTTTTAAAATATGACTTCAGATTCGCTATCAGAAGTCCCAAAAACCCCCCGATGTCAACTTTCATGAAAATTCAATACTTTTTTCCAATTGGCGGCCATATTGGATCCGCCATTCTGAATATTTGAAAAATGGCTCCAGATTCGTGATCAGAGACCGGAAAAAACCCCCACAAGTCAAGTTTCATAAAAATCCATTAATTTTTTGAAAACTAGTCCGCCATATTGGATCCGCGGTTTCGAGTTTTTGAAATCTGACTCCGGATTCGTTATCAGAGGTCCCGAAACCCCTATAAGCCAAGTTTTATAAAAATTCATTAATTTTTTGAAAACTCGTCCGCCATATTGAATCCTTGATTTTGAATTTTTGGCATCTGACTACGGATTCGTTATCAGAGTCCTCAAAACCCCCTAGACGCCAAGTTTCATGAAAATTCATTAATTTTTTGAAAATTCGTCCGCCATATTGGATCCGCCATTTTGAATTGTCGAAATCTGACTGCAGATTCGTGATCAGTGGCCCTCAAACTGCTCAGATGCTAAGCTTCATAGGAGACCACTAATTTTTCGGAAACTTTTCCGCCATTTTGAATTTCCGAAAACTGACTTCAGATTCGTGATCAGGGACCCCAAAAACCACCAGATGCCAAGTTTCATGGATTTCGATTACTTTTTTGAAAACTCGTTCGCAATATTGGATCCGCCATTTTGAATTTTTGAAATCTGATTTGAGATTCGTGATCAGAGACCCAAAAACCCCCAGATGACAAGTTTCATGAAAATCGACTAATTTTTGGGAAACTGGTCTGCCATATTGGATCCAACATTTCGAAGTTTTAAAATATGACTACAGATTCGTTATCAGAGGCCCCAAAAAACCCCAGATGTCAAGTTTCATGAAAATCCAATAATTTTTTTAATTCGCGGCCATATTGGATCCGCCATTCTGAATATTTGACAAATGGCACCAGATTCGTGATCAGAGATCGGGAAAAACCCCCACATGTCAAGTTTCATAAAAATCCATCAATTTTTTGAAAACTAGTCCGCCACATTGGATCCGCGATTCTGAATTTTTGAAATCTGACTCCGGATTCATTATCAGAGACCCCAAAAACCCCCAGACGCCAAGTTTCATGAAAATTCAATAATTTTTTAAAAACTCGTCCACCATATTGGATCCGCCATTTTGCATTTTACAAATATGACTTCAAATTCGTTATCAGACACCCTTAAAACCCCCCGATGCCAAGTTTAATGAAAATCCAACAATTTTTTGAAAACTCCTACTCAATATTGGAACCGCCATTTTGAATTGTCAAAATCTGACTTCCGATTCGTGATCAGAGACCCCAAAGAAACCCCAGGTGCTAAGTTTCATGGAAATCCAATAATTATTTTAAAAATCGTCCGCCATATTGGATCCGACATTTCAAATTTTCAAAATATGACTACAGATTTGTTATCAGAGGCCCCAAAAACCCTCAGATGTCAAGTTTCATGAAAATCCAATAATTTGTTCCAATTGGCGGCCATATTGAATCCGCCATTCTGAATATTCGAAAAATGGCTCCAGCTTCGTGATCAGAGATCGGAAAAAAACCCCACATGTCAAGTTTCATAAAAATCCTTTAATTTTTTGAAAACTAGTCCGCCATATTGGATCCGCGGCTCTGAATTTTTGAAATCTCACTCCGGATTCATTATCAGAGGCCCCAAGAACCCCCAGATGTCATGTTTCATGAAAATCCGAAAATGTTGTGAAAAATTGTTCGTCATATTGGATCCGACATTTTGGATTTGTGAAAACTGGCTTCAGATTCGTGATCAGAGATCCCAAAAATCCCCATACGCCAAGTTTCATAAAAATCCATACATTTTTGAAAACTCGTCCGCCATATTGGATCCTTGATCTTGAATTTTCGAAATCTGACTCCGGATTCGTTATCAGAGGCCCCAAAAACCCCCAGATGTCATGTTTCATGAAAATCGGAAAATGTTGTGAAAAATCGTTCGCCATATTGGATCCGCCATTTTGGATTTGTGAAAACTGGCTCCAGATTCGTGATCAGAGATCCCAAAAACCCCCAGACACCAAGTTTCATGAAAATCCATTTAATTTGTTGAAAACTCGTCCGCCATATTGGATCCGCCATTTTGAATTTTGCAAATAAGGCGGCAATTTCGTAATCATCCAATCCAAAAACCCCTAAGGTACATAATCCTAAATTTAGTTTGATAGAAAAATGTATGCCGCAGAGGGTTAAGAGAAAGATACATCAGCTTAACACTCCTATTGTTGACTATATTCTTTTTTTATAATTAAGCTTTTATCTAAAAGTGAAAGAATCGATAAGAGAAGCTTAGCAAAGTGGAAAAGTTTCCTGGAGAATGTGGAAGGAAAAGTAGACTATTTCGTTTTTAAGTTGATGCTGGGGAAAGGAATTCCCTGGGCTCGATCTTGGGCGGTGTACTTTAACTTTCGAGATGCCCCTCCGGCATCTTTTTCAGATCAGGTCTGAGGAGGAAGGGAAGCACGAGTTTCAAGGAATATTTCAGTCCTGTCGAAAGGAATTCACCCAGGTTATATTAACTCCTTTTTCAGCCAGAAACTTCCTCATTTATTTCCACCTTCTGTCTCCAGTCTCACTCCGTTAAACAAACACCTACCATCAAACGAGATTCAAGATAAGATCCTGTAAAGCTGGTTTCCATCCTTTTTCTCCAACTATATTTAAATGTCGCGAGGAATCTGTATTATCGTCAGAGAATAACAAAAAATTTTTAACGTCTTTTCAGACTAGATGGTGATATGAATTAAAAGTTATTTATAATTAATTTGTTTCTGAAAAAAGATTTTCTTTCGCGCCGCTGGGGATCGAACCACAGAACTTTCGATTGCCGGTCGGGTATTTACCCATTAAGCTACTAGAGAGATCGAGAGAAGAAACTTTTTTCAGAAAATACACGCATTATTTTCCCAGGTGGTAAATCAAATTTTTCCAGGAATATGTATTATCGTCAGAGAATAACAGAAAATTGTTAACGTCTTTTCAGAATAGACAAAGATATTAATCAAAAATTACTTTTAATTAATCTTTTTCTGAAAAAAATCTCCTTTTGCTCTACTGGGAATCGAACCACAGAACTTCCGATTGCCGGTCGGGTGCTCTCCCATTAAGCTACTAGAGAAGATCGAGAGAAGAAACTTTTTTCAGAAAATACACGCATTATTTTCCCAGGTGGTAAATCAAATTTTTCAAGGAATCTGTATTATCGTCATAGAAGAACAAAAAAATTTTAACGTCTTTTCAGACTAGATAGAAATATAAATGAAAATTTACTTTTAATCAATTTTTTTCTGGAAAAAGATCTTCTCTTTTCGCTCAGCTGGAAATCAAACCACAGAACTTCCAATTACAGTTCGGCTACTTACCCATTAAGCTACTAGAGAGATCGAGAGAAGGGACTTTTTTCAGAACATTGACGCATCATTTTTCCAGGTCGCCAATAAAGTTTCTCAAGGAATCTGTATTATCGTCATAGAACAACAGAAAATTTTAACGTCTTTTCAGACTTGATGAAGATATGAATAAAAATTTATTTTCAATTAATTTGTTGCTGGAAAAAGATCTTTTTTCCCGCCGCTGGGAATCGAACCACAGAACTTCCGATTTCTGGTCGCGTACTTTCCCATTAAGCTACTAGAGCGATCGAGAGAAGGAACTTTTTTCAGAAAATACACGCATTATTTTCCCAGGTGGTAAATCAAAATTTTCAAGGAATCTGTATTATCTTCATAGAAGCATAAAAAAATTTTAACTTCTTTTCAGACTGGACAGAAATATAAATGAAAATTACTTTTAATTAATATTTTTCTGGAAGAAGAATGTCTCTTTTCGCTCCGCTGGAAATCAAACCACAGAACTTCCAATTGCCGGTCGGGTACTTACCCGCTAAGCTACTAGAAAGATCGACAGAAGAAACTTTTTTCAGAAAATACACGCATTATTTTGCCAGGTGGTAAATCAAATTTTTCGAAGAACCTGTATTATCGTCAGAGAAAAACAGAACAAATTTTTGACGTCTTTTCAGACAAGATGATGATATGAATTGAAAATTATTTTAAAATAATTTTTTCCTGAGAAAGATCTTCTACTTTCGCTCTGCTGGAAATTTAACGACAGAACCTCCGATTGCCTGTTGGGCGCTTTCCCATTAAGCTACTAGAGAGATCAAGAAATGAAACTTTTCTCAGAAAATACACGCATTATTTTGCCAGGTGGTGAATCAAAGTTTTCGAAGAATTTATAATATCGTCAGAGAATAACAGAACAAATTTTTGACGTCTTTTCAGACTAGATGGAGATATGAATTAAAAATTATTTTTAATCAATTTGTTTCTGAAAAAAGATCTTCTTTTTTCGCTCCGCTGGAAATCTAACCACATAACTTCCGGTTGCCAGTCGTGTACTTTTCCATTATGCTACTAGAGAGATAGAGAGAAGAAGCTTTTTTCAGAAAATACACGCATTATTTTGCCAGGGGGTAAATTGAATTTTTCCAGGAATCTGTATTATCTTCAGAGGATAATAAAAAATTTTAACGTCTTTTCAGACAAGATGGAAATATAAATGAAAAATTACTTTTAATTAATATTTTTCTGGAAAAAGATCTTTTCCTTTCGCTCCGATGGGAATCGAGCCACAGATCTTCCGATTGCGGTCGGGTGCTTTCCTATTAAGCTACTAGAGAGCTCGAGAGAAGAAACTTTTTTCAGAAAATAGACGCATTATTTTTCCAGGTCGCAAATAAAGTTTTTCATGGAATCTCTATAATCGTCATAGAATAACAGAAAATTTTAACGTCTTTTCAGACTAGATGGAGATATGAATTCAAAATTATTTTCAATTAATCTTTTTCTCGTAAAAGATCTCCTTTCGCTCCGCTGGGAATCAAACCATAGAACTTCCGATTGCTGGTCGGGTGCCTTCCCATTAAGCTACTAGAGAGATCGCGAGAAGGAATTTTTTTCAGAAAATAGACGCAATATTTTTCCAGATCGCAAATCAAGTTTCTCAAGGAATCTGTATTATCTTCAGAGAATAACCGAAAATTTTAACGTCTTTTCAGACTAGATGGAGATATGAATTGAAAATTATTTATAATTAATTTTCTTCCGGAAAAAAATCTTGCCCTTTCGCTCCGCTGGGAATCGAACCACATTACTTCCAATTGCGGTCAAGTGCTTTCCCATTAAGCTACTAGAGAGATCGAGAGAAGAAACTTTTTTCAGAAAATACAGGCGTTATTTTGCCAGGTGGTAAATCAAATTTTTCGAAGAATCTGTTTTATCATCAGAGAATAACCGACATTTTTAACGTCTTTTCAGACTAGATGGAGGTATGAATTAAAAATTATCTATTATTAATTTTCTTCCGGAAAAAAATCTTCTCTTTTCGCTCCTCGGAATCTAACCACATAAATTCTGATTGCTGATCGGGTGCTCTCTCATTAAGCTACTAGAGAGATCTAGAGAAGAAACTTTTTTCAGAAAATACACGCATTTTTTGCCAGTTAGCAAATCAAGTTTCTCAAGGAATCTGTATTATCGTCAGAGAATAACAGAAAATTTTAACGTCTTTTCAGACTAGATGGAGATATGAATTGAAAATATTTATAATTAATTTTCTTCCGGAAAAAATCTTGTCCTTTCGCTCCGCTGGGAATCGAACCACATTACTTCCAATTGCGGTCAAGTGCTTTCCCATTAAGCTACTAGAGAGATCGAGAGAAGAAACTTTTTTCAGAAAATACAGGCGTTATTTTGCCAGGTGGTAAATCAAATTTTTCGAAGAATCTGTATTATCGTCAGAGAATAACAGAAAATTTTTTAACGTCTTTTCAGACTAGATGGAGATATGAATTAAAAATTATTTATAATTAATTTTCTTCCGGAAAAAAATCTTCTCTTTTCGCTCCTTGGAATCTAACCACATAAATTCTGATTGCCGATCGGGTGCTCTCTCATTAAGCTACTAGAGAGATCTAGAGAAGAAACTTTTTTCAGAAAATGCACGCATTTTTTTGCCAGTTGGTGACCAAATTTTTTCAGGAATCTGTATTATCTTCAGAAAATAACAAAAAAAAAATTTAACGTTTTTTCAGACTAGATTGAAGTATAAATAAAAAATTACTTTTAAATAATATTTTTCTGGGAAGAGATTTTCTCTTTTCGCTCCGTTGGAAATCGAACCACAGAACTTTCGACTGCCGGTCGGGTATTTACCCATTAAGCTACTAGAGAGATCAAGAGAACATTTTTTTTCAGAAAACACACGCAATATTTTTCCAGATGGTAAATCAAATCTTTCAAGGAATCTGTATTATCGGCATGGAAGAACAGCAAATTTTTAACGTCTTTTCAGACTAGATGGAAATATGAATGGAAAATTATTTATAATTAATTTTCATCCGAAAAAAGATCTTCTTTCCCTCCGCTGGGAGTCGAACCACAGAACTTCCGATTGCGGTCAGGTGCTTTCCCATTAAGCTACTAGAGAGATCAAAGAAAGAATTTTTTTCCAGAAAATACATGCATTATTCTGCCAGGTGGTAAATCAAGTCTTTTCAGACTATATAGAGATATGAATCCAAAATCATTTTTAATTAGTTTGAAAAAAAAGATCTTCTCCTTCCGTTCCACTGGGAATCGAACCACAGAGCTTACGATTGCCGGTCGAGTGCGACAGATGTGACTATGTAGGATAATTAAATTAACTGTACAAAATTAATTTATCAATTAATTCATTTAATTAACTGTAAACCAGAAGTCAAGAATTCAAAGAATTCAAAAGAAGTCAAAACTATTTGAAAAAATAAAATGTAATTGAAACCAAATCAAAAAATTTGAAAGAATACAAAAAAAGTTGAACCAAATCGATAAAAAGAAGTCAAAATAATTCAAATCTGTTGAAAAATTCTAAAGAATTCATGTGAATTTAAAACGATTCAAAGTAATTAAAACATTTAGGCACAGTTCCAAGAATTTAAAATGATGCAAAATGATAAAAAATAAGTCATAAAAATTAATAATAATTTAAAAAATTCAAATGAAATGTTCGGAATTAAAAAATCCCAAGAATTTAAAAGACTTTCAGAGAATTAAAAACAATTGAAAACGATTAAAAACAATTTCCATTCAAGAGAACCCAGAAGAATTTAAAAGAATTGCAAAGAATTCAAAATACCACAGGAGAGTTCAAAACAATTCAAAACAATTAGGAAGGATTCTAATTATTCAAAGAGAATTCAAACTTAATCAAAATAATTCAGAATAATTCCAAAGAATTTATAAAAATTCCAAAAAATTTAAGAAACATTAGGGAAATGTCAAGAAATTGAAAAAAATCAAAAACATTTCAAATCAGTTCAGAATAATTCAAAATAATTTGAAGCCATTAGACAGAATCTAAAAGAATTCCAAAATTTAAAATACTTCAAAAGAATTTAAAACAATTCAAACGAATATAAGGAAGTCTAAAAATTTTAAGAGACTTTAATGGAATTAAAAAGAATTAAAAACGATTCAAGGCAATTCAAAATAATTTAGAAGAATTGAAAATACTACAGAAGAATTTTAAATAATTAAAAACAATCAAACGAAATTGAAAACAATTCAAACAATTCAACCTAATTCCAGAGAATTCAAAACAATAAAAAATGATTCAAAACAATTCAAAAGAATTTAGAAGTATCCAAAAATTATTCAAAAATATTTCAAGGAATTCAAAATGATTGAGATTATTTCGAAATATTCTAAAAGAATCCCAGAGAAAAATAAGAGAATTGAAACAAGGCAATACGAAAAATTCAAAAAATTTCTGAACATTTGAAGAGAATTGAACCAAATTTTGAAGAATTCACAAGAATTTAGAACAATTCGAAGAATCTAAAAAAATTTCAATTAATTCGAAATGCTCTAACAGAATTTCAAATAATTTAGAATAATTTGAAAGAATTAGAAAGACTTCAAAAGAATTTAAAAAAAAAAAAAAAAATAATTGAAAATATTTCGAAATAGTTTAAAATAATTAAAAACCATTCAAAGCCATTCAGAAGAATACAGAAGAATTTAAAAGAATTACAAGGTATTCAAAATACCAAGGAGAATTCAAAACGATTCAAACGAATTAAGAAGAATTCCAAAGAATTCGAAATACTCTCAGAGAAGTCAAACCAAATCAAAACAATTAAAAAGAATTCCAAGGAATTCATAAGAATTCCAAACAATTTAAGAATTATTAAGAAAATGTTAAGGAATCCAGAAAAAAAAAGATTTCAAAGTAGTTAAAAATAATTAAAAATAATTTAAAGCGATTCAAAAGAATCCAAAAGAATTAGAAAAAATTGAAAAGTATTTCGAATACTTCAAGAGAATTTAAAACACTTCAAACGAATATGAAGAAATTCAAAGAATTTAAAAGACTTGAATGGAATTCGTGAGAATTAAGAACAATTCGAAATGATTTTAAAGAATTAAAAATTTACCAGCGGAATTCAAAATGATTGAAAAAATCAAACGAAATTTAAAATTGTTCAAAAAATTTAATACAATTCCGAAGAATTCAAAACAATCCCAAATAATATCAAAACAATTCAAAAGAATTTGAAAGTATTCTGAAGAATTTAAAATTACCCCAAGGAATTTAAAATGATTCAGATTCATTTGAAATATTTAAAAAGAATCCCAGAGAAAAATAAGAGAATTGAAACTGAAAAGAATTACAAGCAATTCAAAATGTCGTATGAGAATTTGAAAAAATTCAAACAAATTAAAAAGCCTCCCAATTCTAGAGAGAAGAAGAAAATTCAAACAGGGAAATTGAAAAAATAAAAAATTTCTATACAATTGAAAAAAATTCAACCGAATTTCAAAGAATTCAAAGGAATTCAAGAGAATTCAAAACAATCAAAAGGATTGAAGATAATTCAAAAGAATGAAAAATAATTCCAAATATGTCAATTAAAATAATTAAAGATAAATAAAAAAATTCGAATAACTTTAAAGAATTCGAAGAAATTCAAAAGAATTCAATAGAATTCTGAAGCAGCTGTACTGTTGGTTTATCGTTTTCCTATATTTCATCAGTAGTTAACCCCTCGATATTGATTATAAAAAAGGTCACGAAATACGACTATCTTTTCTTTCAATTTCGTTTCTATAAATGGCCTACTCTCGCGTGACAAACATTCGTGATTCAAAGTGCCGGAAATCTTTCCCTCCTGGGGGAATTCATCAAGTTGAAATCATTCTTCTGCCTCGAATAAATTCGAGATTAACAAAAGTGGCTCGTGCTTTTGTCTAGGGAGCTCTTGTAGCCTCTAACAGGAGGTCTATAAATCTCCACCCCTCAACCGCCCCCGAACACCTTGCCACCCCCAACATCGAGGTAATAAACTCACAATTATTCTTCATCGGATTTGTAGCAAAACAGAATCTGGGAAACATCTTCCTCTGAGAAATTGCCAGATAAAGGAGAAGGCAATAAACAATAAGGGGCAATTCACAAATTACGTGATACATTTTTCAGGAATTCCCCCCCCCCCCCCCTTTACCCCACCCTCCGTCATCGTATTTTGTGAATGACCCTTAATATGATTTAAAATAGATCTGGATGCATCAGATTCATCTGGCCCCTCAGATTTCACATTTAACCTTTAAATTTTGACCTATAATCTATGACCTTTGACGTTTGACCTTTGACCTTTGACCTTTGATCTGTGGATCTTACCAGGCGAAGAAGAGAATAATAAACAGAAGTAGATCTGGGATGTATCAGGTGCATCTGACCGCTCACTTTTGACATCAAACCTTTAGCTTGTGACTTATGACCTTTGACCTATGACTATTCATGTTGATTCTCCACTTTTGAACTGAGACACCTCGAACTTGTTCTTGACCTTTCACCACTAACTCCTAACCTAGCAATCTGATCTGGCAATCTTTAAACTCTGACCCCTCGCCTTAGGGCACTGACCCCTAACTAGATGAAAAAAAGTTACAAAAATATTATAGAGGATTTTCAGGATGTATTAGATACATTTGGCTTTTAAACTTTCACAATAAACCTCTGACTTCTAACCCATGACCTTTGACATTCAGCCCTCGACGTTTAACCTTAGACCTACAAATATAGATGGTGATTCTTAAGATTTGAACTTTGACCAGTTAAATTTGAGTTTGACCTTTCATACCTAACTCTTGACCCAAATATCTTTAAACTCTGACCACTTGGGCTATAAGCGTTGACCTATAACCATACGAAGAGGAGGATAATAAGCAAAAATATTATGTAGCACGTTTCAGAATGTATCAGGTGCATCTGACCTCTCACCTTTCACATATAACCTTCGACTTCTGACCCATGACCTTGCAGATTTGACCTTTCATTTTAGGCCTATACTCATTTGTGTTGATTTTTTCCCTCTAAACTTTGACTTCTCAAATTAGATTTTGACCTCTTGCACCTAGCAATCTTTAACCTCTGACCCCTCACCCTTCACTTCGCTGATTTTACCGTCATTTAAGATTTCAATTTTATTTTATTCGAAAAATTTTTGATAAATTTTTTGATTTGATTGATTTCTATATTTTATTATTTATATATTATATTTATTATTATATATTTTATTATATTCTACATAATATAATAAATCTAATATATATTCGTTATATTATATATTATTATATTTATTTATTTATTCCTCTAATTTATTTATTAACTACGAATAATAAGTTTTTGAAATATAATTAAAATTTAGTGCATAATCAAATTTCATTTACAAAAAAAAATAATGCCTCAAATAATGAAAGTAATGAAATTCATCAATATTATAGGTCAATCAGTTCGTCTTGAATCAAGGAATCTTTTTTTTTTGTATCCACTTTGAATTATGTCAATAAAAAAGTTTTACTGAGAAAAAACCAACTCTTGAAATATCATGCATTACCATAGCTTCCAAACTGTTCAATAAAATTTATTCAAATTATAGGTCAATCGATGCGGCTTGAAAAAACACAACTATTTTCAATTCTTGCAACAAATTAAAATTATGAGAATAAGAAAATGTTTACTATAGAAATCGATTTTTGGGATATATAAATTACCATAATTTTCCTACTCTTTGATAAAATGTATCAATATTGTAGGTCAATCAATTCTTCTCGAATCAAGAAATCTTTTATATTCTTGCATCAACTTTGAAACATGTTGAAGAAAGAAGTCTCTA
>CAKNXH010000760.1:272348-292474 GCA_932178445.1 Andricus quercusramuli | reverse complement strand
AAAAAAACTATCTATTTAAAAAAAATAGAAAGGTTAAGTTTTCGGTTAACAGATACATTTTCTACAAAAAAAAAATTTTTTTCTTAACAATATATATCAATTTTGAAACAATAAAATTAATATTTAAAAAGTTTTTTTAAATTCCACCTGATAGTTAAATTTTCAATTAAAAAGATTGATTTTCTGCCGTAAAAAACAAATTTTTAATAAAATACATAAATTTTTAACCAAATTGTGGAAGTTTTAACAACAAAATATTTACCAAGAAAATAGAATTCTTAAGTTTTCATTTGTAAGGTAAATTTTCTACGAGAAAAAAATTAATTTTCAAGAATATATTCGAATTTTGAAACAATAAAATCAATATTCCAAAAGTTGTTTTAAATTTAACCAGCCAGTTAAATTTTTAATGAAGTAGATGAATTTCCTACAAAAAAAGACAAATTTACAATAAAATACATAAATTTTCAACCAAATTATGGAACTCCCTGCAAAAAACTATCTATTTTCGAAAAAAAAAAAAAATAGAAGAAATTATTGTCTATAATGTTTATTAATGATTTGTTCATAACTAAAAACCGAAAGAAAATTAAATAATTTTAGAAAAAACCGCAAATATCTGGGATTATTACATGAAAAGATAGTTATAAAAATTAATAATTTGTTTAAACAATTATGTTAATTAGCTAGAAATAATTATCACCTCACTCTAATTGACAATTGTACCAAAAAGTGGAAAATTTTATAAAAAGCTGGAACTTTCTAGAATTATTCAAAGAGACTATTATTATAAACAACATAAAATTGCTTAAACAATCAATCCTGATGAATTGAATAATTTTTTTCCAGCTTATTATCATTGGAAAGTAGTATTTAATATATTATAAACAATTAGTAAAAAAAAAGCTGCAAAAAAATCATAATTAGTTTCAAAAACTCGCGAAACCGCAATTTTTCACTTATGGGGTTTTTCCGGGACTATAAAAAAAATTTATGGGGTTTTTTTCTTATCGCAAATTTTGCGTTTTGCAGTCCATCCAAATATTTATCAAATTTTGAACTGACTTACCAGTATTTTTTTCTGATAAGGACGCATATCCTTGAGACAAAATTGCACAAATTAATAATAAACTCAAAAAAGATTTTTTTCCCATTTTAACAACAAATTATGATAAAATGCAATCAGGGAGAATTTGTTAAATAATTGAAAAATGGTGACGATTTTTTTATTCTAAAAATTTATGCGCAGTCTTTAATGAAACTAGTACTTAATTTGCGTCAGAAAATTTTATTATGTGAGCTGGAACCAGTTGAAGAATAAATTTAGCTGATATATAACCCTGATAAGGTGATGAAATCATCATTCAAGTCTAATGATCAAATATATATAGGATAAGAGAAGAGATTTCTTAATTTTTTCTTTTGTCGCAAAAAATAGAAAATTAATTAAATTATGAAAAGTACATTTTTAAACGAATGAAATAAAATATTTGAATCTTAGGCAGGCATGAGAATTGTTTAAATAATTTTTTGACAAAAGGAAATAACTAGATTTTAGGTAAGTAAATTGAAATTTTTAATAACTTTAATTATGTAATTGATTTTTATTTTTAAAGTGTGAAAAAATTGCTCTCAACATCGACCGGGATCCGAACCCAGGTCTTTGAGATTGCCGGTCTGATGCTCTTACCCACTAAGCTACGGAGATGACAGATTAATTTCATTACAATCCACAACTTTAATTCCGTCGTAATTCCTTATAATTGTGAGAATTATTTTTCAAACATTCTGTTTCATATTTTTTGATATTATATTTTTAACCATAGAAAATGTATTAAATAATTTGATAATAATTGTATTTTTACTGGCCTAGAATCAATATTTTTTCAATACTGATTTTTATTTCAAATTTTTAAAAAATTGCTCTCAAGCTCCGCCGGGATCCGAACCCAGGTCCTTCAGATTGCCGGTCTAACGCTCTTACCCACTTTGAGAGCAAATTTCTTACAATTTATAAATAAAAATAAAAATAAAAAAAATATTGATTTTCGACCAGTGGACAAAAATAGTTAACATCAAATTATTTAATTAATTTGAAAAATTTCCAACGATAAATCATATAATTTTCAAGTTTTTTCAGAATAATTTTACTTCAAAGGTTAAGCATTTTTCAAAACTTCAGTTTTGAACAGTAAAAATAAGAGTTATTTTTGCAGATAAATTAGAAAAAAAATAAAAATCGCCAAAAAGAAAAATTTCCAACAAATAACATATTTGAAATAGAAAATTTTTCAAAATTTTCAAATTTCTGAAATAGATTCATGGAAATTATAAAATTTTCAAAAAAAAAAAAACCCCCCAATAATTTGCTAAAACTGCAAAAAAGAGTGTAAAAGGTTTTCAAGAAAAAATTTTCAATTTTGCAGGATTACAAAATTTTAGAAAAAATTCGAGTAGGTTTCAAATATATTGAGAAGATTAGCAAAAAAGGTTTTCGAAAATGTTGGAAGATTTCAAGATAATAATTTTTATTTTGTTTATATTTTCCTGTGAAAATTTAAAATTATTTCTTAATTGGATAAATAAATTCTAAAATATATTGAGAAGATTATCAAAAAAGTTTTTTTTGAAAATGTTGGAAGATTTCAAAAAAATAATTTTCATTTTATTTATATTTTCCTATGAAAATTTTGAATGATTTCTAAACTGGAGAAATAAATTCTAAAAGAAAATTTAAGAAGATTGTAACACCTTTTAAATAATTTCCTGAAATTACAAAAAAGGGTATAGAAAATTTCAAAATTAAAAAAAAAATCAAGTAAGTTTTGGAGATGTGAAGAATATTTTGAAAAAGGAAGCTTTTAAAAAATGTTGAAAGGTTTCAAGAGAATTAACAATTTTCTCTTTTTCTTCTTATTTTCCTTTAAACATTTTTCATATTTTCTGTTTTTAAAAAATGATTTTCAGGAGAAAATTCTGAAAGTTTTTAAAATATTTTTAATGATTTTCTATAATTTCAAAAAAGAGTAGAGGATTTTATGGAAATTTTTTTTCAATTTTGCAGGATCACAAAATTTCAGAAAAAAGTAGAGTAAGTTCCAGATATACTAAAAAGTTTAGAGAAAAAGATTTTCAGAAATTTTGAAAGATTTCAAGAAAATAAGTTTTATTTCATTTATATTTTCCTGTGAAAATTTTTGAAGATTTAAAAAAATTCAAGTAAGATTCCGCGACGTGGAGAATATTTTGAAAAAAAGCTTTTAAAAATTTTGGAAGGTTTTAAGAGAATACAAATTTTCCATTTTTATTTTCCTGTGAACATTTTTTATGTATCTTTGTTTTTAAATAATGAATTTAAGGAGAAAATTCTAAAATATTTTATAAAGTTTCAAATAATTTTCCAAAATTTCAACAAAAAAAAGTTTTATGGATTTTTTTTTAATTTTGCAGGATTACGAAATTTTAGAAACAAGTCAAGTAAATTTCAGATATATTGAGAAGATTTAGAAAAAGCTTTATGAAAATTTGGAAAGAATTAGAGAAAATAATTTTTTTATTTTACTCTTATCCTCTGAAAATTCAAAATTGTATTTCATTTTGAAAAATTAATTTTGAAAGAAAATTCAAGAAGATTTCAAAACCTTTTAAATAATTATTTTGAATTGCTAAAAATAGTTCAGAAGATTTAGAGGTAAAATTTTTGAATTTTGCAGATTTATAAAATTTCAGGAAAAATTAGAGTAAGTTTCAGAGATATTGATAAGATTTCGAAAAAATAAGCTTTTTGAATATTTTGAAAGTTTTGAAAAGTATACAAAATTTTCTTATCTTATTCTCATTTTCCAGTGAAAATTTTTGATGATTTTTTATTTGGAAGAATGAATTTTCAGAGAAAACTGGAAAAGATTCCAAAACTCTCTTTATGCAGACTTTTCAAAAATTTGAAAGGTTACAAAAGAGTCAAAAAAGAATAATTTCATGAAATGGCAAAAATTGTATCTGATATCAAAAAATTGAATTAATCGCACCATCCTCTTTAAGGAAGAAAGATGATTAAAAACAGTGAAAAAATTCTAAAAACCATGTCAAAATGAAAATTCAAGTCAATTATTTTCCATTTCTCATGAATAATTTTCTGCAAAATGAGCATGAAAAAGATTAAAAATTAAAAAGTAGACTTATAATCTACCTCACTTCTCGGCTCATTAGAGACTACAATAACCAATTGAAAAAAAAAATGTATGAAATTATTTTTTTTATTTTTTTATTACTTACTAATTTTAACTATATTCAGGTTACCTTTGAAAAAATCTCATTTGGATTTTGAAATATCCCTATGGTACTTTATGTCTTTAATATTAGCCAAAAATCCAGGTAGGTGAACGCATCCTTTGATCGCTTACATTTATAGCGAGTTTAATAATAAAAGTTTGTATAAATTGCAGCAAGAAAATAAATTTTCTCAGGGAGAAGAAAAATTAAAACTTCTTCCCCTGAAGAAGACAGGAAGAAAAAAGTAAACTTAATGGACGCCTTTGTTCTCTCAGCTCGGAGATAGGTGACGTCTTTCCTTTTGAGTTGTAAAGTTTTATGAAAGCCAAGTGCGTCGAAGCATCACAATTTGTCGTGGTTTGAAGAATTCGGTCACTGCACTGCAATACAGCATCAGAAGTCGAGAGAACGACCTGAAGTCTAAAGTTAGATGGATTGTTGTATGGAAATGGACCACAACAAGCTTGACCGGAAGCTTCGAATAAACCCGGAAATGGCTCCTGAATATTGGAAGCTATTCTGCACTTAAAAAGTTTTGAGAAAAAGTCATTTTTATCCGGGAATAGTTTACCTATTGGTTTTCTGAATTCGTATCATCTACTTTCTTCAGACTATGAATTCACAACAAGTAAATCATTGATCTGGCAGCAAAGAAGATAATATTTGATAAAAATTGAATAAAAATGAAAAGTAAAAATTGTCGAAAGAAATATTTTCCGAAAAATGTTTACAGTGATATTTCGAGGAAAGTTTTGATGTGGAAATCACTGATGAGGTGGCTGAAACTTTAGCTTTAGCTAACAACTTCAGTGTTCCTTGGAATGTTAATAAAATTCCTATCAATAGTTTGGTATCAAATATTGGCATTTCTGTTAAAAATATCGAAGGAAAAGATTTTCAATTCAATTTTACAATCCGGAAAACAAAAGGAAGATGAAGATTTAGTATTTGCAAAAGCGGACAAGGGCAATCTTACTGTTTCCGCTAATGAAGATGACTATAACAAAACTGATGAAAACATTCTTAAGAATAGTATTACGTATGAAAACATAAAAACCAGTATGGTTCTAACAATTGAAAATAAGTGCGATGATAAAGGTATCAGATGAGAAAACAAAAGATTAGTTAATGACAATGCACATACTGGTTGAAAACTCACAATATTGTCATAATCAAATGTTATGTTCTCCCAAAGGACCACCAACTAAATTTGACTTGGAGACTGATTGTTTGACAATTTCTTTCCTACTTGCAATACACCTAAATTTATTTCGAATATTCTGAGACCAGTTTCTGTCAACACTAGTTGGTTGACACAAAGTAGTTGGTAACTTGAAGATATTCTGAAAGACATTAATGTACATAATAAGCCGATGAGGACAATCCAACGGTTGCTGCTAATGAATTTGTGTATAACAAAACATATGAAAAAAGTCTTAAGAATAGTATTCTGTATATAAACATCAAAAATAGCATAGGTCTAACAATCAAAGATAAATGTAATGATGAAGCTATCAAATGGGAAAACAAATGATTACCTAATGATCAATGTGCATACTATTATAACTGACAGTAGTGTTATAGCCAAATCTTACTCGCTCTAAAAATGCCCGCAAACCAGATTTAACTTCGAGACTGATCATTTCCACAGTTTTTTCTACAACTTCCAATTCATCTAATGATAAATAAGTGTTTTGAAACCAGTTTCTGTAAACACTAAATGCTTTACACAAAATAGTTGATAACCTAAGGATATTCCAAAAGACATAGCTGTACCTATAACCAATTCAATAGTTTCCTCAGATGTTTTGTTGATATTTGATAGCATTTGATAGCTTCAGATTGAATTGGAGAGAAACTTATTTCGAATCCCAATAATATCAGCTTTGGGATATCAAGAAAAAAATATGAAGTTAGTTGAAAATTTTCAAAAGAAACATAATGATTTGATGTTTCTGAAAGCTGTTATGGGCAACCTAACTGTTGCAGCAAATGAAGATAATCAGAAAAGAACAGATGAAAACATTTTCAAGAATAACATTCTGCATAGAAGAATAGAAACCAGTATGGATCCTACAATTAGCAATGAATGTAATGATGAAGCAATAAGATGAGGAATCAAAAGATAAGTTTATTATTAATGTGAATAGCGTTCCAAAACTCATAATAGTATTACAGCGAAAGATTATGCTCTTCCGAATGTCCACAAACCAAATTAAACTTGGAAATTGATTGTCTCCGCAGTTGGTTCTTTACTATACCTAAGAAAAATTCAATACTTTCCTTAGATGTTTTGTTGATATTTGATAGCATCTAACTAGATCTTGCTTTAGATTGAATTGGAGAAAAACTGAAATCAAATCATAATAATATGGAATAGTTTAAAAATCAAGAGAAATCTGTCAGTGGAAAATCTGTAAGAGAAACATAAAGATTTAATATTTGCAAAAGCCAATTCCGGCAACCTAACTGTTGCAGCTAATAACGATGACTATAGCAAAAGTGATAGAAACATTATAAGAATGATATTCTGTATGAAAAGATAGAATAATAGAACGGTTTCAACAATTAGAAATGAGGATAATGATATATTTATTAGATGGGAAGACAACAGATAATTCAATCATCAATTAGCATACCGTTCAAAAACTCACGATAGTGTTGCAACCAAAGCTTGTGCTCTCCCGAAGATCCACAAACCAAATTAAACTTCAAGATTGATTGTTTCCACAGTTGGTTCTCCTACTTACAATTCACACAAATGTATTTCGAATATTCTAAACCCAGCTTCTGTCAAAACTAGTTGGCTCACATAAAGTAGTTATGAACTTAAAGACATTCTAAGAGACATTGCTTTACCTAAAACCAATTCAATTGTTTCCTTATATGTTTTGTTGATGTTTTATAGCATCCGACTAGATCTTGCTTCAGATTGAATCGGAGAAGAATTTATTTTAAATCGTAATCGAATGAATGAATTTGAAAATTAGGAGAAATCTGTCTGTTGGAAATTTGTAGAAGAAACATAAAGATTCAATATTTGTAAGAGCAAATACGTGCAACCTATTTGTTGCAGCTAATAAGGATGACTATATAAAAACAGAAGAAAACATTTTTTAGAATGATATTCTGCATAGAGGAATGAAAACTAGTATGGTTCCAACAACTGGAAATAAATGTAATGATAAAACTGTCAGATAAGAAAACAAAAGGTTAGTTATTGATGCCTATACCCTTTGAATACTCACAATAGTAATAAAGCAAAAGCTTATGCTCCCCCGAAGTTCCACAAACCAAATTTAACTTGAAGATTGTTTCCATAGTTGCTACTCCTACGTAACATTGATCTAAATGTATTTAAAATATTTCAGTAGTTTCCTTAGATCTTTTGTTAATGTTTGATAGCATCCCACTAGATCTTGCTTTGGATTGAATTGGAGAGAAACTTATTTCGAATCCCAATAATATGAAGTTTTGGAAATTTAGAAAAAACTATTAAGTTAGTTGGACATTTTTAAAACAAACGTAATGATGTGATGTTCCTGAAAGCCGATATGGACAATCCAACTGTTGCAGCTAATAAAGATAACCATACAAAAATAGATGAGAACATTTTCAAGAATAATATTCTGCATAGAAGAATAAAAACTAGTATGGTTCCTACAATCAAAAATGAATGTAATGATGAAGCACTAAGAAAATATAACAAAATGTAAATTAATTATCAATATGAATAGCGTTCAAAAACTCATAATAGTATTATAGCAAAAGCATATGCTCTCCCTAAGATCCACGAACCAAATTTAACTTCGAGATTGATTAATTCCACAGTGGGTTCTTCTACTTGCAATTTTTCTAAATGTATTTCAAATATTCTAAAACCAGTTCCTGCCAATACTAGTTGTCGTACATAAAGCAGTTATGAAATTGAATATGTTCTAAAAAACCATAAAGTACATAAAACCCATTCAACTGTTTCCTTATATGGTTTGTTGATGTTTGATAGCATCCCACTAGATCTTGCCTTGAATTTCGTTGGAGAAAAACTTATTTTAAATCATTATAATATAAATGAATTGAAAAATTTATGGGAAAACAAAAGATTAGCTAATAAGCAATGTGCATACCATTATAACTGATAGCAGTGTTATAGCAAAAGCTTAGGATCTCTAAAAGGGCCACAAACCAAATTTGACTTGGAGATTGATTGTTCTCACAGTTTGTTCTTTTACTTACAATTCATATGAATGTATTTTGAAAGGAACAAAAAGCTTTGATATAGGATATAAAATAATAACAACTAGTATGGCTCCAAGAATTGCAAGTAAATATAATGGTACAGGTATCAGATAGGAAAACGAAAGACAATTTATTGATCAATTTGCATACCCTTCAATAACTCAGGAAGGTGTTATCGCAAAAGCTTATGCTCTCTCGAAGGTCCACAAACCAAATTCAACTTAAAGATTGATTGTTTCCACAGTCGATTCTGCAATTATAATTTAAATAAATGTATTTTGAATATTCTAAAACCAGTTTCTGTCAACACTAGTTGGCTTACATGAACTAATTTCAAATCGTGATAATAAAAACGAATTTGGAAATCTAAGAAAAAACTGTTAAGTTAGTTGAAAATTTTTGAAAGAAACATAATGTTTCTAATAGCCGACAAAGGTAATGTAGCTGTTGCAGCTAAAATGATGATGACTATAAAAAAACAGATGAGACAATTCTTAAAATAATACTCTGCATAGAAGCGTAAAGACTAGATTGAGTCCAAAAATTAAAAATAAGTATAATGATATAGGTATCAGATGGGAAAACAAAAGATAAGTCAATGATCAATGTGCATACCCTCCAAAAACTCACGATAGTGTTATAGCAAAAGAGTATGCTCTCGCAAAGGTCCACAAACCAAATTCAACTTCGAGCCTGATTATGTCCACAGTTGGTTCTCCTAATTACAATTCATCTAAATGTATTTCGAATATTCTAAAACCAGTTTCTGTCTACACTTATTAGTTACATTACATTACTGTACCTAAAACCAATTCAACAGTTTCCTCAGATGTTTTTTTGATATTTGGTAGCATTCCACTAGATCTTGCTATAGACTAAATCGAAGAAGAATTCATTTTAAATCGTAATAATAGAAACAAATTTGGGAAATTCAGAGAAAACAGTTAAGTTAGTTGAAAATTTCCACGGGAAAAATAATGAGTCAATATTTGTAAAAGCAGATAAGGCCAATCTATTTGCTGCAGCTAGTGGAGATGAATATAACAAAACAGATAGATCCATTCTTAAGAATGATATTCTGTTTAAAAACATAAAAACATGGAAACTAGTATTGTTCCAACAATTGAAAATAAGTATAATGATATAGGTATCAGATGGGAAAACAAAAGATAATTCAATGATCAATGTGCATAAAGCATACCCTTCAAAAACTCACGATAGTGTTATCAAATAGTGTCCACAAATCAAATTCAACTTGGAGATTGATTATTTCCAAAGTTGGTTCGCCTACTCACAATTTATCGGAATATATTTTGAATATGCTAAAACCAATTCAATACTTTTCTTAGATGTTTCTGGATATTTGATAGCATCCCACTTGATCATTCTCTGGATTGATGTGGAGAAAACCTTATTTCAAACTGTAATAATATAAACAAATTTGGGAAATTAAAAAAAAACTGTTGATCTAGTTTAAAATTTTTAAAAGAAACATAATGATTTAATATTTGTGGAAGCCGATAAGGCCAATCTAACTGTTGCAGGTAATGAAGATGGAGATAACAAAACAGATGAAAACATTCTTCAGAATAATATTCTGTATAAAAACCTAAAAACTGGTGTGGTTCCGACATTTAAAAAGAAGTATAATTCTGAATTTGATTTCAATCTAATTTAAAATTCCCTTATCTTAATAAGTATAATGATATAGGTATCATTTGGGAAAACGAAGGACTAATTAATGATCAATGTCCATACAGTTTGAAACTCACAATAGTGTTCCAGCAAAAGCTCACGCTGTAACGAAGGTCCACAAACCAAATTTAACTTGAGGATTGATTGTTTCCACAGTTGGTTCTCCTACGTGCAGTGTATCCAAATGTATTTCATAAATTCTGAAATCAGTTTCTGTCAACATGAGTTGGCGTTCATGAAGTAGTTATGAACTTGAAGATATTCTGAAAGACATTACTGTACCTATAACTAATTCAATAGTTTCCTTTAGATGTTTTGTTGACATTTGATAGCATCCTAACAGATCTTGGCTTAGAGTGAATTGGAGAAGAGCTACCTTCAAATCGTAATAATAAAAACAAATTTGGGAATCTAAGAAAAAAATGTTTAGTTGGTAGAGAATTTTCAGAAGAAACACAATGACTCAATATTTGTAAAAGCCGATAAGGCCAATCTAACTGCTGCAGCTAATGAAGAAGAATATAACAAAACAGATAGAACCATTCTTAAGAATGATATTTTGTATAAAAACATAAAAACTCAGAAATTATTATTGTTCCAACAGTCAAAAATGAGTGTAATGATATAAGTATTAGATGGGAAAACAGAAGATAATTTAATTATCAATTTGCATAGTGCAAACCCTTCAAAAAGTCACGATAGTGTTTTAGCAAAAGAGTATGCTCTCCCAAAAGTCCACAAACCAAATTCAACTTGAAGATTGATTGTTTCCACAGTTGTTTCTTCAACTTACAATTTACCTAAATGTATTTCAAATATTCTATATAACCAGTTTCTTTCGGAACTAGTTAGTTTACAAAAAACAGTTGATAACTTCAAGATATTCTACAAGACCTTACTGTCCCTAGACCCAATTCATTAGTTTTCTTAGATGTTTGGTTGATTTTTGATAGCATCCCACTTGATCTTGCATCAGATTGAATTGGATAAAAGCTTATTTCAAACCGTGATAATATAAACAAATTTGAGAAACTTAGAGGAAAATGTTAAGTCAGTTTAAAATTTTCTAAAAGAAACATAATGATTCAATATTTGTGAAAGCCGATAAGGCCAATCTAACTAATGTAGTTAATGAAGATGAATATAACAGAACAGATGAAAACATTCTTCAGAATAATATTTTGTATAAAATCATAAAAACTAGTTCATACCATTTAAAACTTACAATAGTGGTACAGCAAAAGCTTATGCTGCTCAAAGATCCACAAACCAAATTTAACTTGAGGATGGATTGTTTCCACAGTTGGTTCTCTTACTTACAATGAATCTGAATGTATTTTATAAATTCCAAAATCTGTTTATGTCAACATGAGTTGGCGTTCATAAAGTAGTTATGAACTCAAAGATATTCTAAAAGACATTTCTGTACCTACATTTGGATCTTGCTTTAGATTGATTTGGAGAAAAAATTATTTGAAATCGTAATGACTTAAACAAATTTGAAAAATTTAGAAAAAACTTTCAAGTTAGTTAAACATTTTCGAGAGAAATATAATGATGTAATATTTGTAAAAGCCGATAGGGGCAATCTAACAGTAGCAGCTAATGAAGATAAGAATAACAAAAACAAACGAAAACATTCTTCAGAATGATATTCTCTATGAAAAAATAAAAACTAGTATGGTTCCAACATCTGAAAATAAGTATAATGATCTAGATATCAGATGGGAAAACAAAAGATAATTTAATCATCAATGAGCATACCGCATTACCTTCAAAAACTCACGATAGTGTTCTAACAAAGCTTATGCTTTCCCGATGGTTCACAAACATCCAACTTGGAAATTGATTATTTCTGCAGTTGGTTCTCCCTCTCACAATTTATCTGAATGTTTTTCAAATATTCTAAGACCAGCTTCTGTCAACACTAGATCAGACAAAATAGTTGGTAACTTAAAAATATTCTAAAAGACCTTAATGTCCCTAAAACCAATTCAATAGTTTCCTTAGATGTTCTGATGACGTTTAATAGCATCCCACTAGATCTTGCTTTAGATTGAATTGGAGAAAAACTCATTTCAAATTCTTATAATATAAACAAATTTGAGAAATTTATAAAAAACTGTCAAGTGAGTTGAAAATTTTTAAGAGAAAAATAATGATTTGGTATTTGTAAAAGCCGACAAGGGCAATGTAGCTGTTGCGGCTAAAATGATGATGACTATAACAAAACAGATAAAACAATTCTTAAAAATGATATTCTACGTAAAACATAAAAACTAGTACGGTCATCAATCTAAAATTTAGTTTACAATGTAAACTATGTATAATTTTGATTTTGATTTTAATCTAATTTGAAATTTTTTAATTTCAATCAGTATACTGATAGGGGTATCGTGGCAAAACAAAGGATTAATTAATGATCAATGTTCATGCCGTTTTAAACTCACAATAATTGCTTCCTCCTGTAAAATACCTTTTTAGTTGTAAATTTTATTATTTGTTTGAAAATTCAACAGTTTCCTTAAAAAGTGAATCTTTTCGCTTGAAAATTCTACTATTTCTTAGAAAATTTACCTTTTGAGAAAAATCCTTATTTTGGTGTTGAAAAATCGATTGAAATCTTTCTGGTTAAAAATCCAACTATTTTTTCGAAAATTTGTCTTTTTGCTTTAAAGTTCATCTATTTTAATAGAAATTTCATCTTTCTTGAATAAGAATGCACCTGTTTGTTTGCAAATTCAATGAATTTGTTGGAAAGTCATCCTTTTTGGTCCAAAAATCTACTTTTTCGTTGAAAATTTAACTATTTCGGTGAAAATTTAACTATTTCGCGGAAAATTTACCATTTGAGAAAAATTCACATTCAGTGTTGAAAAATCAATTGAAATATTTTTTGGATGAAAATTCAATTATATTTTTAAATATTTGTCTTTCTGATTTAGAAAATCATCTGTTTTAGTGGAAAATTATTCTTTCTTTGATGCGAAAGCAACTGTTTGATTGAAAATTAAATAATTTTTTAAAAAGTCATCCTTTTTCTATGAAAATTGAACTGTTATTGAAAATTCGCCTTTTTGGGTTGAAAATGCAGGTATATTCGTAGAAAATTAAATTCTTATACAAAGTATTTTGCTTGGAAATTTTGTTTGAACCACATTTTCAAGAAACAATTTTTTTTTTTGAAAATTCATATTTTTAGTTAAAATTTTTCTCTTTGCTTGAAGTTTGACTATTTCGTTAAAAACTGGTATTTTTCAATTGAAAATTTAACTACCTAGGCAAAATTTGAACTATTCTGTCCATTTTTTTTTTGTTTTTTTTTTGTTTGAAGAAGCTTTATCTCTTTTGTTGTAAATTACAAAATTATTGTTAAAAATTTATTTCTCAGCAGAGGATTCATAATTCTAGCTGGAAATTCATCTTTTCGGTCTCAAATTTATTCATTTTCTTGAAAATTTGTTCTTTCTTGTTAGAAAATTAATTTTTCAACTAAAAATCTGACTGTTCACATTTCTGTGAGAAATTTCTTGTTCTCAGGTTTTTTTTAATTTGTCATTTTTGATAGAGAATTTAACATTTAAAAAAAATTGTTTTCTTCAGTAAAGAATCAATTTTTTGAATCGAAAATGTAACTATTACATTCTTTGTTGAAAATTGGTTCCTTTTTGGTAGAAAATGCATTTTTAAATTGAGGATTGAACTGTTCAGTTTTTGGTAATAAATTTATTCTCTTTAGTTGACAATTTAATTATTTGCTCAAAAACTGATCATTCTAGTCGAAAATTTACTTAATTCGTTAAAAATTATTGATTTTTGTTAGAAGTTCGTGATTTATGATAGAAAACTTAACTATTTTTTTTTTATTTTGACAAACAAATAATTTTTCAAATTGAAAATGTAACCATTATATTTCCCTTTTTGTTCTAAATTTATCTTTTTTTAGATGAAAATTCTTTTTTTTTCAGTAGAAAAATAATCCTCTTGGTTATAAATTCATGCTTTTGTTTTAAAATTCAACGATTTGGTTGAAACTCTATCTGCTTTGTTCAAAATTAAACAATTTTTTGAAAATAATTTTTTTTCATTTATCTTTTTTAGTTCAAATTTCGTCTCCTTTAGTAAAAAACTAATCTTCTCAGTTAAAAATTTATGTTTTTGTTTTAAAATGCAACAGTTTGATTGGAACTTGATCTTCCTTTTTTATAGTTGAATAATTTTTCAAGGAGTTTTTTTTTTATTAAAAAGTCAACTGTTTTGTCAAACATTCGTCTGTTTGGGAGAGGATTCCAATATTTTGTTGAAAATTCGTATTTTTTTGTTGAATTCAATTGTTTTTCGATTTAAGTAAATTGAAATCTTTTTTGGTTCAAATATATTCTATAACATTTTCCGTTGAGAATTCATTTCTTTTGACTGAAAATAATTTACTTTGTAGAAAATGCAACAATTTGGTTTAAAAAGTGATTTCGGTTGAAGATTCATAATTTTAGTGGAAAATTTATCTCTTCGATTGTAAACTTGAATATTCTGTTGGAAAATCATTTTTTTATTTTGTTGGAAATTTATTTTGAAACTGAAGTTTAACCCACTCCAGTTAGAAATTCATCAATTCAGTTCAAAGTTCATTTTGTTGTTTTAAATTTTAACTTTTTTTTTTAAAATCCGTTATTTTTTGTTTGAAAATTCATTTTTTATCTAAAAATGTAATAATTGAATTTTTGTTTGAATTGAATTTTTAATTAAATATTAATAAATTTTACTAAAGAGTAGTGAAGTTGTGGTAATTTATATATTCTGAAAATTTTGTTTTTTTTATAGTAAAAATTTGTTCTTCAACATAATTCAAAGTTTATGCGAGAACAGAAATATATGTCAATTCAAAAAGAATCGATTGACCTACTATATTAATACATTTTGTTGAAAAGTAGGGAAATTATGGTAATTTATATATTTCGAAAAACTGTTTTGTATTGTAAACCTTTTTTCATTAACGTAGTTCAATGTTGATGCAAGAGCAGAAAATATGTGGTTATTTGAGACAAATCGATTGACCTATAATATTGATACATTTCATTGAAGAGTAAGGAAGCTATGGCAATTGATAAAAGTTGAAAATACGGTTTTTTATAGTAGAACTTTTTTTCAACCTAGTTCAAAGTTTATGGAAGAATATGACAGATTCCTTGGCTTAGGGCGAATCGATTGACTTATAATATTAATAAATTTTATCAAAGAGTAGGAATGTTATGGTAATTTATGTATTTTGAAAATCGGTTTCTTATAGTAGAACTTTTTTCTTTAACATAACTCAAAGTTGATACAGGAACAGATAAGATATGTTAATTCGGGATGAATCGATTGACCTAATATTAATAAATTTCACTAAAGAGTAGCGAAGTTATCGTAATTTATATATTTTGAGAATTTATTTTTTCACAGTAAAAATTTGTTCTTTAACATGACTCAAAGTTGATGCAAAATTAAAAAAGATTCCTTGCTCTAGGGTACATCGATTGACCTATAATATTATTATATTCCATCAAAGAGTAGGGAAGTTATGGTAATCTATATATTTAAAAAATTGTTTTTTTTTTTAGTAAAACTTTTTTCTTCAACATAATTCAAAGGTGATGCAGAAATATAAAAAATTTCTTTGTTCGATGCGAATCGATTGACCTATAAAATTGATACATTGTATTAAAGAGTAAGGAAGTTACGGTAATTTATATATTTTGAAAATCGGTTTCTTATTGTAAAACTTTTTTCATTAACATAATTCAAAGTTGATGCAAAAACAGATGAGATTTGTTGATTCAAAACAGATCGATTGACCTTCAGTAATGATACATTTTATCAAAGGGTAGAGAAATTATGGTAATTTGTGTATTTTGAAAATCCGCTTTGTATAGTAAAACTTTTTTCATTAACGTAGTTCAAAGTTGATGCAAGAACCGAAAATATGTGTTAATTCGAGACGAATCGATTGACCTTATATTAATACATTTCATTAAAGATTAGGGAAGTTATGGTAATTTATATATTTTGAAAATCGGTCTTTTATAGTAAAACTTTTTTCTTCAACATGATTGAAAGTTGATGCAGGAACATATAAGATGTTTTAATTCGAGACGAATCGATTGACCTATAATATTGATACATTCAGTTCAAGAGTAAGGGAGCTATGGTAATGCATAATATTTGAAAATATGGTTTTTCATAGTAAAACTCTTTTCTTCAACATAATTCAAAGTTGATGCAAGAACATAAAAGAATCCTTGGTTCGAGGCGAATCGATTGACCTACAATATTAATACATTTCATTGAAGAGAAGTTTTTATAATATGAAATGTAAACATAATCCAAAGTTGATGCAGGAACACATAAGATGTTTTAATTCGAGACGAATCGATTGACCTATAATATTGATACATTCAATTCAAGAGTAAGGGAGCTATGGTAATGCATGAAATTTGAAAATACGGTTTTTTATAGTAAACATTTTTTTTCAACCTAATTCAAAGTTGATGCAAGAATATAGAAGATTCCTTGGTTTAAGGCGACTAGATTGACTTATAATATTAATATATTTCATTAAATAGTAGGGAAGTTATGGTAATTCATATGTTTTGAAAATCGGGTTTTTATAGTAAAACGCTTGTCTTCGACTTAATTCAAAGTTCATGCAGAATATAAAAGATTCCTTGGTTCAAAAAAATCGATTGACCTATAATATTAGTACATTTTATTGAAGAGTAGGGAAGTTAGGGTGATTTATATATTTCTCAAATCGATCTTTATAGTACAAATTTTCTCATTCTCATAATTTAAAGTTGATGCGAGAATAGCAAAGTTGTGTCGATCCAAGACGAATCGATTGACCTATAACAGTGACACATTTTATTGATGTGTAATGAATCTATGGTACTACATAATATTTGCAACCACGGTTTTTTATAGTAAAACTTTTTTCTTCAACATAATTCAAACTCGATGCTAAAACGGAAAAGATGTCTTCATTCGAGATGAATCGATTGACCTTATATTAGTACATTTCATTAAAAATTTGGGAAGTTATGGTAATTTATATATTTTGAAAATCGGCCATTTATAGCAAAACTTTTTTCTTTAGCATAATTAAAAGTTGATGCAGGAACAGATAAGATATGGTTATTCGAGACGAATCGGTTGACCTATAATATCAATACATTTTATTGAAGAGTATGGAAATTATGGTTATGTACATATTTTGAAAATCGGTTTTTTGTATTAAAACTTCCTTCTTCAACAGAGTTCAAAGCTGATGCAGGAATATATAAGAATCGATTGACCTAATATTAATACATTTCATTTAGGAGTAAGGAAGTTATGGTAATTTATATATATTGAAAATTGTTTTTTTTTGTATAGTAAACATTTTTTCTTCAACAAAATTCAAAGTTGATGTGAGAATAGAAAGATTTTTTAATTGAAAAACAATCGATTGACCTACTATATTAATACGTTTTGTTGAAAAGTAGGGAAATTAGGGTAATTTATTTATTTTGCAAATCTGTTTTGTATAGTAAAACTTTTTTCATTAACGTAGTTCAAAGGTGATTAAAGAGCAGAAAATATGTGTTAATTCGAGACGAATCGATTGACCTATGATATTGATACATTTTATTCAAGATTTAGGAAACAATGGTAATGCATAAAATTTGAAAATACGGTTTTTTATAGTAAATCTTTTTTTTTCAACCTAATTCAAAGTTGATGCAATAATATAGAATATATATTACCTAATATTTAAAAGTTTGCTTCTATGGATTATTAAATTGTTTATTTTTTTAATATTAGAAAATAAAAATCGAAAAAGGTGAACGAATGCCTCGCGCGCGTGCATTTGCTGCTAGTATATTATGAATAATAAATAAGGCGGTTTTAAGAACATTTTCTACCCTAAAAGCAGCTCAGCAATTATTTAACTCGATTGCTCGTCGCCATCTCCTGCAAGTCCATTACTGTAGTCACCTATTGTTAACACTTTTTAGTCTTCTTTTTTCCTTTTTTTTTCTTTTTTCCTTTTTAGCTACCATTTCACCTTAGGCTCCACTCCAAGGACCGGAGTGCCTTAATGGACTCTTTAAAAAACTTCCCACCTCTTTCTTATATTCTTTTCATCCTCAGAATGTCGGTTGGTTCATTTTAACTATGACTGAAATATTTGTCTGCAGATATTCAAAGAGAAATCTTAAATTGAGAAATAAGCGTTTAGAAAGGTTTGGTAGACTATTTACTTTTTTTTTTACTTCAAATCAAAGAAAGGGCTTACAACAAATCTTAAAAAAAATTTTCTCAAAAAACAAAAATTCTGCGGACAAAATAAAAAAGAGGAAAGAAAGATGAAAAGTCGACCAACCAAATCCCCTTTTTTCTCTTTTTCTTATTTTTATTTATAAAGAAAAAAAACGAAAGAAATGAAAAAAGAGAGGAAAGGGGATTTGGTCGGTTGATGCTAATTAAAAATGTATTGTAATAAAGTTAATAAAGTCAAATTGGACAAATTAAGGCCATTTGCAGAAATAAAATATAAACAGAATTTGTTTTCTGAAATTTTTTTGGTTTATCCGTTCTAATAAAATATTGATATTGTGTAACCAGTCACTCGTACTTTTTTGTAACGGGGGGGGGGGGGGCTTATTATGAGTGGGGAAATAAAGGAAGTGTGTGAAAATGAAAAAAGTGGAAGTAGGGGAAGTGGGAGAAAATTAAGGTTGGGGAAGTAGTGGAAGTCAGAAGAAATGATGTCAGGGGGAGTAGGGGAAGTGAGGAGAAATTAGGGGAGGGTAAATAGGGAAAATGAGGGAGAACAGGGGTAATAAGGGTAAACATGGAAAGGGGAAATTAAGAGAAAATTTCAACAGGGCCGCAGGGGAAACGAGGTAATGGGAATTAAAGAAATTGAGGTGTACAAAAGAAAGAGGAGTGAGGGGAAATAAGAGCAGAAACTTAGTGGAAATTAGAGAAAGGGGAGTTGGAGAAATTAGAAAAAGGAAAGTAGGGTTAGCGAGGGTAAACGATATCACTGGAAGTACAGGAAGTGAGAAATAAGAGAAGGGAAAATGAGGAGTAAGAGAGGGGAAACGAGTGAATTGGAAGTTAAGTGAGAAGAGAAACAACAGGGGATTTAAGTTAAGGCGAAATAAGACAAGTGAGAACTGTGGTGGTGAAGTAGATGGAATGAGAAGAAACTAGCTCAGAGGACGTAGGGGAAATTAGGGGATTAAATTAGGAGAAGTGAGAAGCAATGATTTTAGGGAGAGTAGAGAAAGTCAGAAGAAATAAGGGAAGGGTAAACAGGGGAAATGAGGGGGAGTAGGCGGAAAAATATGAACTGGGAAGGGAAAATGAGAAAAATGAGAGGAAATTGGAAGAGGATGAGCAGGGAAAATCAGGTAAGGGGAAGTAAGGGAATTGAGTTATGAGAAGGCAATAAAAGTAAGAAGAAATTCGGGCAGAAAACATAGGGGAAATTACCGTGGGGGGGGGGAGTAGGATGAGTAAGGAGAAATGATGTCTGGCGAAGTACAGGAAGTGTGTAGAAGTGAAGGAAGGGGGAATGAGGGGAAAGAGAGGGGAAACTGGTAATGTAGAAGTGTGGAAATAAAGGGAATTAGAATAAAAGAAGTAGAGGAAATGAGGTCAGAGAAAGTAAGAGAAGTAAAGGGTCGGAACGTAAAGTATTGAGAGTGGGAAAAAATGAGGGGAGAGGCCTTAGGTGAAATTAGAAGAGATAAAGTAGGGGAAATGAGGAGAAACGATGTAAGTCAAAAAACTGGAATCGAGGGAAAATGAAGGAGGAATCAGGGGAAAGAGAGGGAAAGTGAAGAAATTGAGAGAAAATCAGAGGGGTGATCAAGTAGGGGGAGTAACAAGAA
>CAKNXH010000760.1:250919-261699 GCA_932178445.1 Andricus quercusramuli | reverse complement strand
AAAATACGATTTATTATAGTAAAACTTCTTTCTTCAACCTAATTCAATGTTGATGCAACAATATAAAAGATTCCTTGGGTTGAGACGAATCGTTTGACCTACAATGTTATTACATTTTATTGAAGAGTAGGGAAGTTATGGTATTTTAAATATTTTTAAAATCGATTTTGAAAGTAAAAGTTTCCTTATTATAATAATTTAAAGTTGATGCGAGAAGAGAAAAGATGTGTTTGCAGACGAATTGATTGACCTAGAATATCAATACATTTTATTGAAGAATGAGGAAGCTATGGTTATGCATAATATTTCAAAAATATCTTTTTATAGTAGAACTTTTTTCTTCAGCATAATTCAGAGTTGATGCAAGAAAATAAAAGATTATTTGGTTCGACACGAATCGATTGACCTTCCATATTAATACATTTTATTAGAGAAAAGGGGAGTTATGGTAGTTTAGAAATTTTGAAAATCGATTCTTAAAGTAAAAGTTTCCTTATGCTCATAATTTAAATTTTATGCGAGATTAGAAAAGTTGTGTTGATTCAAGACGAATAGATTGACCTATAATTTCAATACATTCTATTGGAGAGTAAGGAAGCTATCGTGTTACATAATATTTGTAAACACGGTTTATTATGGTAAAACTTTTTTTCAATATAATTCAAATTTGATGAAACAATATAAGAGATTTCTTAGTTCGAGGAGAATTGATTGACCTACAATATTAATACTTGTTAGTAAAGAGTAGGGAAGTTATGGGTATTTATATATTTTTGAAATCGATTTTTATAGTAAAAAGCCTTTCACTAACGTAATTCAAAGTTGGTGCAAGAAGAGAAAAGATGTGTTTGAAGATGAATCGATTGACTTATAATATCAATACATTCCATTGAAGTGTAAGGAAGCTATGGTAATGCATAATTTTTGAAAATACGGGTTTTCATAGAAAAACTTTTTCCTTCAACATAATTCAAAGTTCATGCACGAATATAAAAGATTCCTTGGTTTAAGGCGAATCGATTGACCTACAAATTGATACATTTCATCAAAAGTACGGAAGTTATAGTAATTTGTATATTTTTAAAATCGATTTTTATAGTAAACATTTTCTTATTCCCATAATTTAAGGTGGCTGCGAGAATAGAAAGGTTGTGTTGATTCAAGACGAATCGATTGACCTATAATATCATTACATATTATTAAAGAGTAAGAAAGCTATCATAAGGCATAGTATTTGAGAATACGGCTTTTAAAGTAAAACTTTTTTCCTTCAACATAATTTAAAGTTCATTCAAAAATATAGAAGGTTCCTTGATCAAGGCGAATTTATTGACCTACAGATTAATACATTTCACTGAGAGTAGGGAAGTTATGACAATTTAAATATATTCTTAAAATCGTTTTTCATAGTAAAAATGTTCTCAGTCTCATAATTTGAAGTTGATGCGAGAATAGAAAAGTTGTGTTTTTTCAAGACGAATCGGTTGACCTATAACATTGATACATCTTATTGATGAGTAAGGAAGCTACAGTATTATACAATATATGAAAACACGGGTTTTTGTAGTAATACTTTTTTCATTAACATGATTCGAAGTTGATCCACGGACAGAAACGATGTGTTGATTCGAGACGGATCGATTGACCTATAATATTAATACATTTTATTGAAGAGTAAGGAAGAAATGGTAATGCATAATTTTTGAAAATACGGGTTTTCATAGAAAAACTTTTTCCTTCAACATAATTCAAAGTTCATGCACGAATATAAAAGATTCCTTGGTTTAAGGCGAATCGATTGACCTACAAATTGATACATTTCATCAAAAGTACGGAAGTTATAGTAATTTGTATATTTTTAAAATCGATTTTTATAGTAAACATTTTCTTATTCCCATAATTTAAGGTCGCTGCGAGAATAGAAAGGTTGTGTTGATTCAAGACGAATCGATTGACCTATAAAATTGATACACCCTATTGATGAGTGAGGAAGCTATGGTATTATATAATATACAAAAACACGGTTTTTATAGTAAAACTGTTTCCATTAGCATGATTCAAATTTGGTGCAAGGCCAGAAAAGATGTATTGATTTGAGACGAATTGATGGACCTATAATATTGATACATTTTTTTGGAGAATTTTTACAATTCTTCTCATTCTTGTCATTTTCTTTAAACTGACAGACATTCAATCCTTTTGGTTGAAAATTTATATATTTGGCTGAAAATTAAACTATTTCGTGAAAAATTTATCTTTTTTTTTGTTGAAAATTCATTTTCTGATTAGAAAATTTAACTATTCGATTGAAGGTTTGATTTCTTGATTGAAGATGCATTATTTTATTCCGAAAATTCATTTTAATTTTTTTTTCACTAAAAATGAATCTATTTCATTTTTGCTAGAAAATTGATCTTTCAGATGAAAATTCAGTTACTTGATTGAAAAATTAATTTTTAATAAAAAAACCACTGCTTCAATTCCACTGAAAAATACGACTTTTTAACAAAATAGTTAAACTCTCAATCAAAAGTATAAATTTTCAACAAGTAAGATTAATTTTCTACCCACAGAGACGAATTTTTAACTAAATGCATTATCTTACTTCCCAATAGTTGAATTTTCAACTTGTGAAGGAAAATTTTCAAATAAAAATAGAAAAGCTTAATTTTCAGTTGAAAAAATAATGTTTGATAACAATTTTTGATAACACCTAGTGAAATAAGGGGTGGGGGTAGGGAACGTGAGGGTTAAGTTGTGGTACAAAAGAGAGTGGGGGAAGAAGGGAAAAAGAGGGGAGAAAATGTGAAGGAAATTAAGTGTGGGTAAACAGGGGAAATGAAGAAAATGAGGGGAGGAAAATTTTAGGAAAGAGGGTGGGGAAATTGGCGAAATAAGAAGGGAATTATAGAAAGTTATAGCAGGGACATAGGGGAAAAGAGAGGAATGAAAGTAGGGGAAGTGAGGGGAAATAAAGAGAGAGAAAGTTGAGGAAACTAGGTGTGGGAAAATAGGTGACATGGAAGGAAGGGAAGTATGGACAGTGCTGACAGGGGGCATGGGGGAAATAAGCGAAATTAAATTTATGGAAGTGAGAAGATATGAGGAGAGAGGGTATTAGGGTCAGCGAGTGGTTGGAAGGCAGGAAAAATGAGAAAAGGGGGAGTAGGGGAAATAAGGGAAATGTGAGCAGGGTAAGTAGGTGAAGTTGGGGGAATAAAGGAAGGGAAACAAGGTGAGGTGAGGTGAGTAAGGGGTGGGAAAATAGGGGACGTATGGGTTAGATAAGTATGGTGAATAATAGTAGGGAAATAAGGTAAGGGGAAGTATGGGTAGTGATGAAACGGGGACGTAGGGGAAGTGAGAGCAGAAAAATATAGGGAAGTAAGGGGAAGTGAGTGGAGAGACAGTTGATGAAACAAGTGGTGAGGAAATAGGGGCAATGAGAGGGGGAAGCATGAGCAACGATGATAGGAGGACGTAGGGGAAATGAGACCGGGGAAGTATGAGCAAATATGATAGGGGGACGTAGGGAAAATGAGAGAAATGAAAGTTGGGGAAGTCAGGGGAAACGAGAGAGAAGTTAGTTGAGGAAATGCGGAGAGAAAAATAGGAAAAATGAGAAGAGAGGGATTTGAGGAAGCAGGTGAAGTGGAAGTAGAGAAGATAAAGGATCGGGAAGTGGAGGGAATTAGGAAAATGTGAGGAGGGAAGTAGGTTAAGTTGTGGGAATAAAGGAAGGGGAAGAAGACGAGGTGGAGAAAGTAAATAGTGGGAAATGAGGGGACGTGAGGGTTGGGTAAGTAGGGTGAATGAAAGTAATGAAATTAGGGAAATAAGGGGAGAGAAATTTGAAGAAGTCACGGGTAGGGAAATAGGACAAATGAAAGGAGAGGAAGTTTTGGAAGTGATGGGAGAAGGTCGTATGGGAAATGGGAGTAGGAAAAGATTTGAAAGTAAGTAGAAATTAGGGGGGAGAGAGTTGATGGAATGAATGGTGGGAAAACAGAGGGAATAAGATGAGAGGAACTATGAGCAGTGATGGATGGGGATATAGGGGAAATAAGATAAATGACAGTTGGGGAAGTGAGGGGAAATGAAGGAAGATTTAGTTGAGGAAACGAGGAGGGGAAAAATAGGGGAAATGAGATTCAAGAAAAATGTTTGATTAATTTTGGGTTATAAATTAAACTGTTTTTCCACAACTCTTCTGTTGAAAATTCATATTTTTTGTTATAATTCAACAGTTTTTTATTGGAAATCAAAAACTTTTTTTGTGGAAGACAACGCCTTCGCAAGTGGTAGTGACCTTATTTGGTCAGCCGTACATTTCCAAATATTCCATATATTTAAACTTTCCAAGGTGTTAAAAATCTCTAAAATGTTAAAAAATTTCTGAAATTATCAAAATTATCAAAATTTCTGAATTTTAATAATGTTCAATTTTCTCAAATTTCCAAAATTTTATAAAATTTGTGAAAATTTTCAAAATTTGTAAAATATTTAAACTTTGTAAAGTAATCAAAATTTGTAAAATGTCCACAATTTTCAAACTTATCAAAATTCCTAATATTTCTGAATTCAATGAAATATTAAAAATTTATGAAATCCCTCAAATTTCTGCAATTAATGTTCAAAATTTTTCAAATTTCTAATGTTATTTAAATTTCTAAAATGTACCATACTTAAAAGACGTAGTCTAAATGAGATTTGTGATTATTTTTATTTAATAATCACAGCCACACAAAAAAATCTTTTTTCGGGTTTAGAGGTCAGACCAGGTTTACTATATGTTTTTGGGGTCGCTGATTCCGAATCCGAGGTCCGAAAACCCTCAGCACGTCACGGTTCTGACCTAACCTCAAAAAATCTCAGAAAGTCTTTTTTTTGGGTCTGGAGATCAGACGATGTTTACTATATGTTTTTAGGGTCGCTGAATCCGAATCCGAGGTCCAGAAACCCCAGCACGTCAGGGTTCTGACAGAACGTTAAAAAACCCCATGAAAATCTTTTTTTTGGGTCTGGCGGTCAGACCATGTTTACTATATGTTTTGAGGTCGCTGGTTCTGAATCCGAGGTCCAAACAATCCCGGCACGTGCAGGGTTCTGACATTACATCAAAAAACCTCATAACAAATCTTTTTTTGGGTCTAGAGATCAGGCCACTAAGTTTCAAGTTTTTGAGGTCGCTGAATCCGAATCCAAGGTCCAAAAACCCCAGCACGTCAGGGTTCTGACATAGCTTTAAAAAACGAGTAACAAATTTTTTTCGGGTCTGGAGGTCAGAACATGTTAACTATATGTTTCGATGGTCGCTGTATCCGAACCTGTAGTCCGAAAAACTCCAGCGTGTCAAAGTTTTTATTTTCAGAGACATTCGTGAAATTTATTCATCCCACTTACGTTTGTCTGCATTCAGGGACACAAGAGTTTTACGACGCAGAGATTCGGATCCTCAGCATTCGGATTCAGCGACCCCAAAAACATATAGTAAACATGGTCTGATCTCCAGACCCATAAAAAGATTTTTTCTAAGGTTTTCTGGGATTATATTAGACACCTGACGTGTTGGAGTTTCTTGGACCCTTGTTTCGGATTCAGCGACGCGAGAAACATACATCAAAATATGAGCTGATCTTCAGACCCAGAAAAATATGTTTAATGAAGTTTTTCAAGTTTATGTCAGAACCCTGACATCCTGGGCTTTTTTGGACCTCGGATTCAGATTCAGCGACCCCAAGAACATATAGTGTGTGAATATAAAATTTGTAATGAAAACTAGTTCTACGGTGTCATAATGATGTCAAAAAATTTTATTTTGATAATAACAAACAATTTCTCATAATAAAATATTTTTGAGTATTGGTCATTTTAGATTTTTTTTTCATTTTGGTGTTATCTAGTCCTGTACTGTCACCACTTAAATAATTAATTGATTTTAAAAATTTTAGATATTTCAGAAATTTTAAAAAATTCAGAAATTTTGGCGAATTTCGAAATTTCGAAAAGTTCAGAAATTTCGAGACGATTCTATAATTTTAGAAATTTTGACAATAATGTAATTTTTGAACATTTCAGACATTTTGATAATTTACAAAATTTGGAACATTCTAGAAATTTCGATAATTTTATAAATTTAAATAACGTTGAAAGCTTGAAAATTTTGAACATCAATTTCAGAAATTTTCAACATTTCATAACATTCAGAAATATTCGAAATGGTGATAAGTTTAAAAATGTTTAATATTCTACAAATTTTAGAAAATTTGTCAAATTTTCTCCAATTTTACCAATTTTTTTAAATTTTCTTCAATTTTACAAATTTTCTCAAATTACACAAACTTTAGAAAATTTTACAAATTTTAGACAATTTCACAAACTTTTGAAAATTTTACACATTTTAGAAAATTTGGGAAATTTGAACACTTCGTAAAATTCAGATATTTTGAACATTTTAGAAATTTGGAACATCTTATAAATTTTGAAAATTTTGAAAATTTTGAAAATACACGGGAATTTAGATAATCCAAAAATTTTCGAAAATTTTGGAAAGTTTCGTTACTACAGTTTTTGCGGTGACACATCATATTATATTTAAGGACAGGGCTGACCAAACAAGGCTGCTACCACTTGTGCTTTCAAACGCATCCTAACGACATCCAAACGATTGGCAAAAAAATTCCTGAAAAAAAAACAAAATTCAGTAGCGTGAAGTTAGCACTCCAATTTTGAAAACTCAATATCTTTTTGAGTTTCGCCGTTCAAACGAGGAAATGGAGGTGAAACAGAGGAGTTGAGGGACCTAACGGAAGGAGGAAGAAGGGAAGACTTTAATGTAAGACCAGGAGAAAGAGAAGAAAGAGGAGGGGAAGATTTGGGAGAGGAAGAGGATGGGACTGGGAAGATTTTAAATAAGAAAATAGTGAATGGAGTGAAAGGAAGTTGCTGAATGGGTTGGAGGAGATTGTTTGGTCAATCACAAGAGAAGAAATATCGAGGGAGATAGATTTATTGGAAGATGGTAAGACCACATGCAGGGGGAACACCATAGATGAAATCATGAATGAAGTTTGGAAATATGGGAGAAAAGGATTAGAGGAGTGGAACAATAAAAGAGGAAGAAGCAAAAATGTTGCGGAGAAGGGGGGTTTCTTTGATGCCATTATATGAGACATATATGACAATAGTATGAGAAATGTTAAGGAAGGAGGTAGAAGAAGAAAAGATAATTCCATTCTATGGAGAAAAAGAGAATAAGAGAAGGTTGAAGGAAAAGAGTAGTAGAGATCTTTAGAGAGGCAAAAAGTAAAGTTTAGAATGCGAGAACAAATAGAAGATAGTTAGTGGTTGGCTAGAGGTATAAAGCAGGATAGACCTCAAAACCTGCTCCAGTTTAAAATATTAATTTCATATTTGGAAGGGAAGATTGAGAGAAAAGAATGGGGAGGAGTAATGCTTGGATGCAGTGAGATAGAAAGGTCTGAAGATAGAGGAAGTAAGGAAGAAAAAAGAAAAAAAGATTGCAATGGACGGGTGTTGGCAGAGATGAAGGGATGGATGAAGGGGAGGAGATAAGGTTAGAAGAGATGAAAATCAGAATTGTAGAATTAGAAAATTAGATGAAAAAAAGGGTGCAGAAATTAATAGAGAAACTAAGGGATGGATAGGAAGGGGAGTTAGCGATGTGTTAGAAAGAGGTGGAAGGAAGGAGAAGATGCCCCGTAGAGTTGTCGTAACGGAAAGAAAAACAGTTTTTTAGAGATCGAGGGATAGGAGAAGGATGAAATATGCACTATGAGTAATTGGAAGAAAGACAAAGAGAAAAGCAGCTGATAGATGAGGGAGGATAGGAGTATCTGGAATGGAGAAGACTGGGAAATGAAGTAAAAGAATCAATCTGTTGGGAGAAGAATGAAAAGAGTTGTATGAGAGAAAGGAGGAGAGGGGAGGATGGGGAGAGAATAAGAAAATTTCATGGGAGGAGAGACTGGGAAAAGAATGGATGAAGGATATAGAAGAACCTAAAGATGTGAAAGAAGAATAAGGCAGTATGGTGGAGAGAGGAAGGAAAGTTCTTACGCTGCAACACTCGCAATATCGCAATATCATTTCGTACCAGAGTACAATTTGCCTAGAATAATAATCGTTGAAGTTTAAGCGCAGTTTATACGTTTACTTTATACGTCTCCAATTACATTCCCAGAGCATTAACCATGGACTGACTATCCAGTATCCGAGTAACTTTGCATCTCAAACTTCCGCTTTTGGTGATACGGTGTGCCGGCTTTGAAACTTCCGGTTATCTAGACTCCAGGCAGAGCTTCAAATCCACACGTTTCGACTTTGAGGGAATATCGTCACTAACGAGTCTCCTATTTCAGGTGTAGCAATCGATAGTCAGTGAAGGCTTTCGAGGGTGATTATATACACAAGCACCTATTCTGTCAGGTTATTCAAGGGGTATTCAGCACACTAGGGAAATACAATTGGTGTTCCCCATTGTTGAAATTCAAGCAATTCGATCTAAAACTATGGGGAGGAGCAGGTAGGATCGCATAGGTTAGGATTGTATGGAATCAGATGAGGCAGAATTGGTCAAATTTGGATAGGACAGGATAGGACAGGATATGATCGAATAGGATGGAATGGAACTATATAGTATCAAATAGGATCGAATACGATACAATAAGATTACATAGAATCGAATAGGATGGGGCAGAATCGGATAGGATACAATTTTATATAATCAGATAGGAACGGATAGGATCAGTCCAGATGATATAGGATCATATTGAAAATGACCAGATAAGGTAGAATAAAATCGGAAAGGATTAGATAGTATCGGCTAGAATAAAAAAAGATCTATAGGATCGAAAAGGATCAGGAAGTATATCATTGTATAGAATCCGATAGGATCTACTAGGATATGAAGGGATACATGGGTTTATATAATGGGATCAGATAACATATGAGTGTATGGAATCGAATTTGATCGGATAGAATCAGATATATCAGAATAGTATAGGATAGGATCAGATATATAAAAATAAGTTCACATAAATTCGAATTGGTTGGAATAGGATCGGATAGGATTGGGTGCGGTGATATCAGATCGGATATAATCAAAGAAGAACTCACAGAATCGAATATGATAGGATGGGCTAGGATGTGATTATATCGAATTGGATAAAAACGGATAGGATGGTATAGGATAAGAGAAAATGGGATAGAATAAGATTGGAATACGTTAGAATAGAATAGGCTTGAATCAAAGAAGATCAGATAGTATTGAATGGGATAGGATAGGATATGATTGTATATAATGGGATATGATCGAATAGGATTGGAAAAGATCAAATCGGATAGAATCGAAGAAGATCACATAGGATATGATAGAATGCGGCAGAAGAAGATAAAATATGAGTGTATACAAACGAATTGGATCGGATAGAATCAGATGTATCAGGATAGTATAGGATAATAATACTAATAATAATAATTATTTATTTATTATGTACCTAGGGGTAGGATAGGATCAGATAGATAAAAATAAGCTCACATAGATTCGAATTGGTTGGAATAGGATCGGATAGGATTGGATGCGGTAATATCAGATTAGATAAAATTTACGAAGATCTCATTGAGTCGACTATGATACGATCGGCTAAGATATGATTATATAGAATTGGATACGATTGGATAGGATATTATAGGATCAGATAAAGCAGGATAGAATAAGATTTGAATATGTTAGGATAGAATGACCTTGAACCAAAGAAGATCACATGGTATCGAATATGATAGGATAGGATATGCTTGTATAGAATCGGATAGAATCGAATGGGATTAGAAAGGATCAAATCGGATAGAATCAAAGAAGGTCACATAGGATCGAATAGGATCCGATTGAATAGAATCGGACAAGATAGAATTCGATAGAATAGGATATGATATAATCGAGCAGGATCGGATAAGATATGCTATGATAAGTTTGAATAGAATCGGATAGAATCAAAGAAGATCACATAATACCTGATAGGATCGGATATTATATTATTGTATAGAATCGTATAGAATCAAATAGGATTGGGAAGGATCGAATCGGATAGAATCAGAGAAGATCACATAGGATCGGATAGGATATTATTGTATAGAATCGGAATAGATATAATTTGGGAGAATAGGATATGATATAACAGGGCAGGATCGGATATGATATGATTGTATAGAATCGGATAGGATCGAATAGAATTAGAAAGAATCAAATCAGATAGAATCAAAGAAGATCACATAGGATCAGATAGGATATGATTGTATATAATGAAAAAAGATATAATTGGGTGCAATAGGATATGATATGATGAGCAGGATCGAATAGGAAAGGATATAATAGGTTGGAATAGAATAGGATAGAACCAAACAAGGTCGAATATGATCGAATAGGATCCGACCAGATCGGATAGGATCGGATATGATATGATTGTAAAGAATCGTATAGGATCGGGAAGGATCGTACCTGATGGAATCAAAGAAGATCATATAGGATCAAATAGGATTTGATTGTGTGGAATCGGACGAGATAGAAAAGGGTAGAATGGAATACGATTCAATCGATCAGGATAGGATAGGATAGGATAGGATATGAGAGGATATGATGGGATAGAATGGGATAGGATAGGATAGGTTACGATATAATAGGATATGATATGATATGATAGGATAGGATAGGATATGATAGGATAGGATAGGATAGGATAGGATAGGATAGGATAGGATAGGA
>CAKNXH010000760.1:218005-242369 GCA_932178445.1 Andricus quercusramuli | reverse complement strand
TTGTTTAAACAAATGAAAATTATTTTGAAAATTTCTGAATATTCTATAGAAAAAAAATATTACTCTTGAATTCCTTTAATTTTATCATTAATTCCAGAAAGTAATCATTTTTCACGCTTCACAGAAGGAAAAAATTGTTTAAACAAATCAAAATTGTTTGAAAAATTACCAAACATCCTTCAAAATTTATTTAATAATTTTCTCATTCTACAAATGAATAAATAAATTGGATGACTTTCACATCCATTGTGAATATGTAGGGGTGGGAAGAAAGTGGTTAGTTGTCTCACCATAGTGCTACATTAACTACTATTGATTCTTCTATTTTTTTTTATAATTATATACCTTTAGGCATTGGTTAATCAGACATGCTGATGACCCATTTGTTAGGATCTGTGACTAATTAAAATTTTTGTTATAATCGAATAGTCTCTAATTTTGAGGAATCGCTATAAAATCCAGAAACTATTAAAGATGTCATTTTCACAATAAAAACGCTTCAAAATTGTTATTTTTTTTTTAATTTTCTGAATGAATAAATAAATTGGACGACTCTCACAAAGATGGTGAATATGTAGTGTTGGGAAAGTAGTGGGTAGTTGTCTCACCATAGTGCTACATTAACTACTATTGATTCTTTCACTTATTTTTTTATTAATTTATTTATTTCCTTTATAATTCCATTTCTTTCTGGAATTTTATATTTTTATTTTAGGTTCAGTTGTGGTTCATCAGACATGTTAAGAATTCATTTGTTATGATCTGTGACTAATTAAAATTTTTGTTGTAATCGAATAGTCTCTAATTTTGAGAAATCGCTAGAAAATCCAGAAACTATTAAAGATGTCATTTTCCCAATAAGAACGTTTTAAATTTTTTTTTTTCAATTTTCTGAATGAATGAATAAATGTATGGTGAATACGGTGAATATGTAGTGGTGGGAAAGTAGTTGTTAGCTGTCTGACCACAGTGCTACATTAACTACTATTGATTCTTTTATCTCTTATAAAAAAAAAAAATTGTTCTTCTTCTATTATTTTATATTTTTTTATAATGTTGTACTTTTAGGTATGAGTTTATCACACATGCTAATAACCCATTCGTTATGATCTGTCTCTAATTTACAATTTTGTTGTAATCGAGGATTCTCCTATTTTGAGCAATCGCTAGAAAATCCAGCCATTCTCACAATAAGAATATCTTAAAATTCATTTATTAATTTTCATATATCTCGAATAAATGAATAAATTGAATGACTTTCACAGACATGGTGGATATGTAGTGTTAAGAATGTAGAGGTTGGTTGTCTCACCCTAGTGCTACATTAACTACTAATAATTCTTTTATCTTTTTTTCTTAAAATTTATTTATTTATTCTCTTTATAATTTAATTTCTTTTTATAATTTCCTAACTTTAGGTTCAGTTTAGGTTCATCAGACATGCTAATGACCCATTCACACACTAGGAAAGTTTTAAAATTTATTCACTTATTTTTCCATTTTTCAAATAAATAAATAAATTGAATGACTGCCACAAACATGGTGGATATGTAGTGATGAAAATGTAGTTGTTAGTTGTCTCACCATAGTGCTACATTAACTACTATTGATTCTTTTTTATTCATTTTTTATTTATTTTCTTTATGATTTCATTTCTTTTCAGAATTTTATTACTTTAGCTTAGGTTCAGTTCAGGTTCATCAGACATGCTAATGATCCATTCGTTATGATCTGGTACTAATTTACATTTTTGTTGTAATCGAAGTTTCTCTCATTTTGAGCAATCGCTAGAATATTCAGAAACTATTTAAGATGTCATTCTCACAATAAGAATGTCTTAAAATTTATTTAATAATTTTTTCATTCTACAAATGAATAAATAAATTGACTGACTTTCACATACGTAGTGAATATGTAGTGGTTAGTTGTCTTACCATAGTGCTACATTAACTACTATTGATTCTTCTATTTTATTTTTGTCAATTTTTTTCATTATGTTTCTTCCACGATTGTATACCTTTAGGTGTTGGTTTATCAAACATGCTGATGACCCATTTCTTATAATCTGTAACTTATTCAAATTTTGGTTGTAATCAAAGATTCTCTAATTTTGAGCAATTACTAGAAAATCCAGTCATTCTCACAACAAGAATGTTTTAAAATTTATTTACTTTTTGGATTAATAAATGAATTGAATGACTCTGACATACATTGTGAATATGTAGTGTTGGAAAAGTAGTGGCTAGTTGTCTCACCATAGTGCTACATTAACCACTATTGATTCTTTTATATTTTTCTTCAAATTTATTTTCTTTATAATTTAATTTCTTTTTTTAATTTCATAACTTTAGCTTCACTTGACGTTCATAAGACATGCTAATAACCTATTTATTATAATCTGTAACTAATTTACATTTTTGTTGTAATCGAAGAGTCTCTAATTTTGAGAAATCGCTAGAAAATCCAGAAACTATTAAATATGTAATTTTCACAATGAGAACGTTTAAAATTTTTTTTTTTATTTTCTGAATAAATAAATTGAATGAATTTCACATACATGTTGAATATGTAGGGGTGGGAACAAAGTGGTTAGTTGTCTCACCATAGCGCTACATTAACTACTATTGATTCTTCTATTTTATTTTTTTCTATTTTTTTTGTTTTTTTTTCTACAATTGTATACCTTTAGGCATTGGTTTATCAGACATGCTGATGACCCATTTGTCATGATCTGTAACTAATTTACATTTTTGTTGAAATCGAAGATTCTCTAATTTTGAGCAATCGTTAGAAAATCCGGAAACTATTAAAGATGTAATTTTCACAATGAGAACGTTTTAAAATTTTTATTATATTTTTTTTTTAATTTTCTGAATGAATGAATAAATTGAATGACTTTCACATACATGGTGAATATATAATCGTGTGAATTTAGTGGTTAGTTGTCTCACCATAGTGCTACATTACCTACTATTAATTATTCTACTTTATTTTTTTCAATTTTTTTTATTATTTTTTTTCTATAATTTTATACCTTTAGGTACGGGTTGATCAGACATGCTAATAACCCATTTGTTATGATCTGTAACTAATTTACATTTTTGTTGAAATTGAAGTTTCTCTAATTTTGAGCAATCGCTAGAAAATCCAGAAACTATTAGAGATATTCTCACTATGAGAATGTTTTACAATTTATTTGTTTATTTTTTTAATTTTCGAATAAATCAATCAATTGAATGACTTTCACATACATTGTGAATATGTAGTGTTGGGAAAGTAGTGGGTAGTTGTCTCACCATAGTGCGACATTAACTACTATTTACTCTTTTATCTCATTTTTTATTTATTCATTTTTTTTTAAAATAATTTTATACCGTGGGGGTTCATCAGATATGCTAATAACCCATTTTTAATGAGCTGTGACTAATTAATTCTTTTTTTTTATTTGAAGATTCTCTAATTTTGAGTAATCGCTAGAACCTCCAGAAACGATTGAAGATGTCATTCTCACAAAAAGAGCGTTTTAAAATTTATTCACATATATTTTTATTTTCCAAATGAATAAATAAATTGAATGACTTTCACATACATGGTGAATATGTACTGGTAGGAAAGTAGTGGTTAGTGGTCCCACCATAGTGCTACTTTTACTACTATTGATTCTTTTATCTTTTTATTTATTTATTTATTTTCTTTATAATTTCATTTCTTTTTATAACTTTATAACTTCAGTTCAGGTTCAGTTGTGGCTTATGAGACATACATACTGAATAGGTAGTGGTTAGTTGTCTCACTATAGTGCTACATTAACTACTATTGATTCTTCTATTTTATTCTTTTCAGTTTTTTTCTTCAACAATTTTTCTTCTTTAATTTTGTAGCTTTAGGTATAGGCTTATCAGACATGCTAATAATCCATTTGTTATGATTTGTAACTAATGTACATTTTTATTGTAATCGAAGAGTCTTTAATTTCTAAATTTATTTTTTTATATTCATATTTTTTGAATAAATGAATAAATTGAATAACTTTCACAGACATGGTGAATATGTAGTGATCGGAAAGTAGTGGTTAGTGGTCCCACCATAGTGCGACATTAACTACTGTTGATTTTTTTTTTTATTAATTTCTCAATTTTATCATTTATTTAATTCAGTCGAAAAATAAAGCAGTTGATTACAAATATTTGAAAGTAGGTTAACGTAACTATCCTCACAACAATATTTTTAATAGAGTTGACACACCTGTTCTGAAACGCGGTATCAACATGGCAATAAAGTTATTATTTGTGAATTTTTTTCTGAAGGAAAATGATTAATAATACTTTTTATACGCTTTATTATCTTCTTTACTAATTACATAGATATAAAAACCATCACATCGGAGTAAAATAACAAGTCATACTATATGACGTTTCAAACATAAAAGAATAATAACATTTCTGATAATAATAGTAATAACAATTATTTTATAATTCAATAACAATACTTTTATAAGAATTGTTTTACGACAATTTCGGAAATTTTGGACAGTTTTGAAATCTTCTTGAATATTAGTTAAAAATTAATTTTTCAAAATTGTAAGTGATTTTTAATTTACCAGATATCTTGTGAAAATTCTTCTGTTCTTTTAAAACCTTTTTAAAATTATTAAAAATCCACTACGCTCTTTCTTCGAAATATTCAAAAATCTACATTTGGTTATAAATTTTTTTCGTCGTTTCAAGTTAGAAATTATTTTTGAATCTTTTTAAAACTTACTCAAATTTTTATTCGAAATTATGTAATCTTCCAAAATTGAAAATATTTGCTTTGAAATCATTTACCTTCTTTTCGAAAATTTTAGGAAATAATCTGAAATGTTTAAAAATGTTTTTCAATTTTCTCTGAAACTTCTGTTTAAAAAAGAAATCATAATTGGAAAATTCCATAAATCTGGCGACTTTTTAATTTTCTTTAACATATTCATTGGCTCTCAGTTTAATTCAAAAGTCTTCAGATTCCCGGGATTTTTAAAATAATTTGTTTCGTTTGAAAAAAGGCGAAAAAGATTTCAAAAAATTTCAAATGATTTTCATAAATTTTGCAAAAGAATGTAGAAGCTTTTGAATGGAAACTGATCAATTTTGCAAGAATGAATAATTTTTGAAAAAAATCGAGTAAGTTTAAGATGTAATCAATATTTTTTGAATAATTTTGCACTAATTTCTGACTTAAAAAGATTGTTGGAAAGTTTAAATAAAACGTAGATTTTTGAAGACAATTATTCAATAATTTGAAAGCTTCTTAAGAATTTTAAAAAGTTTTCAAAAGAATAAAAAAATTATCTTGATAATTCTGGGAAAATTTTCTATTAACTTTTATGCTTAAAGAATATTTAAAAAGATTTCCAAACTTTTCGGAAGATTTCCAAAATTGCCAAAAAGGAATCCGAAAGCAGAATTTTTTTTAATTTCAAGAAAAAATTCGATTCATTTTTAAAAATGTTCAGGAGGTTTAAATATTTTAGAAAGATTCAAAAATAATTTGAAATTTTAACGGAATTCAAAAAATTGTAAAAAAAATGTAGATTTATTTTTAATGTTGAGAAAAATTCAAAAGCTTTTTAAGAATTTCCAAAGGTTTCAAAGAAATAACTTTTTTTTCAGATTCCTACAAAATTTCAAAAGATTTCCAAAATCGTCAGAAAAAAAATTAGGAAGATTTGAAGCCAATTTTGTAATTGAAAACTGAAAAATCCAGAAGAAATTACCAATGCTGGAATATTCATGAAAATAAAGTAGTATAAAACATACAAAATAAATAAAATATTACATAGAATGAATAAATTAATTTTTTAAATTTATTACTACATAAAATATTTTTTTTAATTTCATTTCATGAGCAAATTTCAAATTATTTTATATTCCGTGAAAAAAAATCTAAGGGAAAACAGAAAAATATTTCTGAATATTTAAAATAATTTCCTAAAATTTCACAAATCGATGTAAAAGATTTCAAGGCAAAAATGTTCAATTTTTCAAAAATACAAATTTGAGAAAAATTTGAGTGTGTTTAAGAGATATTTAAAGGTTCGAAAAAATTCAAGAATTCATATTTTTAAAGATTTCTAAAAAGAAGCTTCTAAAAAAATTTGAAGGGTTTCAAGGGAATAAAAAAATGTCAGATTAGAATCTAATTTTTGCTTTAAAAAATGAATATTGGAAGAAAATTGGAAAAGGTTTAAAAAATTCCAAATTATTTCCTCAAATTTTTGAACAGAGTGTAGAAGATTTTAAAGCAAAAATTTTTCATTTCTCAAGATTAAAATATTGAGAATAAAGAAATTTCTTTTTCTTATTTTATTTTTCGTTTCCTTTTTTTTCTTTTTTTCTTCTTCATTTCTTTTTTTTTCTCAAATTTAGAATAATTTTAAAGGATATTTAGGAATTTCGGAATTTTTTAAAAGATTGAAAATATTTAAAAACTTGGAAAGATTACAGAAAACTTATAAAATATTTGTAAATTTTTTCAAAACTTCTGAAATTCCTGAACAGATTTTGAAGATACTTGAATTTTTCCCAATATTTTATAAATTCCTCTAAAATAAACAAATTTTTTTTTTAAATATTCCATAATTATTTAATTATTATTTTCTTGTTCCCAAATCTTAGAATCTAATTTTAGCTTGAATTTGGGCGTTCAAAAACTTTTAACAAATAGTTAAAAATTGGACTTTTGTTTCGTTACGAAGCTAGTATTTTGATGAAAAAATTAACAAAGTAAAATTATTTAATCATGAGAGGTTATTTTCATTCATTGTCGTTGGGTCAACATTGCTCGGGTTTTGCGGATTCGAATGTTTGCTAATGGTCATAATTAAAAAATTTAAACATTTTGTTCATTTTTACGTCATTTATGTGAGGAAGCCAATATTTGCAAAAACGTCACATACACTTGATAATTTTTTTTATTCCTCTCAAATATTTTTTAATGAATTTCTTTAAAATTACCGTTGCTTTGGAAGGCGTGGAAATAATAAGAAATAAAATAACGAAAAAAATCGTTACTTTTTAAAATTAATTTCGAAATGTAGTTCGCCATTTATAAAAAAAATTTATAAAATTCTCAGTACAGGTATTGTACCTCCTGAAAAAAATTGTATTTTTTTTATTAAAAAAATTCAATAAAAAATAGACTTGTCTATGATTGACAAATACGTTCGAAAGTTACAAAATTCTTGCAAATTCTATGAAATTGTACAATCAGAAAAAAATTTGTCTTGAATAAAGAATCCGTTTCATTAAATCTTTTCTTTTCATTCGACCGAAAATAATTTTAAAAGGAAGAAAATCCTTGCAAATTAAAGAAAAATTTCCATTGAGACAGAAACTGATTTCTTATAATCGAAGAAATTTTTTTGAATCAGAAGAAATTTTTTTCAATCAAAAAATGTTTCTCTTAATCAAAAGAAACTCCATGGCAGTTTAAATGAATACCATAATGAACTTTACAGGTGACAATATGAGAATTGAATATTCAGTCTGAAAAAAGCCATTTTTTTCTATCTATATCATGAGAATAAAACCATTTTTACTATAAAAATCGATTCTAAAAATATATAAATTACCATAACTTCCCAAATCTCTGATAAAATGTATTAATATTGTAGGTCAATCGATTCGTCTTGATCCAAAGAATTTTTTATATTTCCTAATTTTTTTTTTTAATTTTTATATTTATACTTTTATTTATGTTGGAGAAAAGTGTTACTACAGAAAAACCGTCTTTTTAAATATTAGGCATTACCATAGCTTCCTTACTTTTCAATAAAATGTATTAATATCATAGGTCAATCGATTTTTCTTAAATCAACACAACTTTTCCATTTTCGCATCAATTCTAAATAATAATTAAGGTGAGCAAACTTTTACTATGAAAATCGATTTTAAAAATATATAAAATACCATAACGTCCCTATATACTTTAATAAAATGTATTATTATTGAAGGTCAATCGATTCTTATCTATCCAAGAATTTTTTTTTATTCCTGCATCAACTTTTATTTTTGTAGAAGGAAGAAGTTTTACTATAAAAACCCGTATTTTAAAATATTATGCATTACCATAGCTTCCTTTCTCCTCAAAAAAATATGTAAATATTATAGGTCAATCGGTTCATCTTGAATCAACACAAATTTCCTATTTGTGCATCAATTTTAAATTATGAGAATAAGAACACTTTTACTATAAAAATCGATTTTAAGAATATATTAATTACCATAACTTCCCAACTCTTTAATAAAATGTAATAACATTATAGGTCAATCGATTCGTTTCGAACCAAGGCATTTTTAAAAGACTTGTATCAACTTTCAATTATGTCGAAGAGAAAAGTTTTAGTACAAAAAAGCGATTCTCAAAATAGATAAATTACCATAACTTCCTTACTCTTTAATAAAATGTGATAATGTTATAGGTCAATCTATTTGTTTCGAACCAAGGAATATTTAATATACTTGTATCAACTTTGAGTTATGTTGAAGAAAAAAGTTTTACTATAAAAAACCGTATTTTCAAATAACATGCATTTCCATAGCTTCCTTACTCTTCAATCAAATGTATTAATATTAGAGGTCAATCGATCCGTCTTCAATCAAAACAAATCTTCTATTCTCGCGTCAACTTTGAATGATGTGAATTCGAAAATGTTTACTATAAAAATCGATTTTAAAAATATATAAAATATCATAACTTCCCTATGCTTTAATAAAATGTATTATTATTGTAGGTCAATCGATTCGTCTCAATCTCATTTTTTTTTTTTTTTTTTATTCCTGCATCAACTTTTATTTACGTAGAAGAAAAAAGTTCTACTATAAAAACCCGTATTTTCAAATATTATGCATGAACATAGCTTCCTTACTCTTCAATAAAATAGATTATTATTACAGGTCAATTGATCCGTCTTCAATCAACACAAATTTCCTATTTCCGCATCAACTCTAAATCATGAAAATAAGAACATTTTTATTATAAAAATCAATTTTAAGAATATACAAATGACCATAACTTCCCAACTCTCTAATAAAATGTATTAGTATTCTAGGTCAATCGATTAGTTTCAAAACAACAAATCTTTTATATTCGCGCATCAACTTTGAATTATGTTGAAGAAGAGAATATTACTACAAAAACCCGATTCTCAAAATAGATAAATTCCAATAAATTATTATTGTAGGTCAATCGATTCGTCTCAATCTAATTACTTTTTTTTCATTCCTGCATCAACTTTTATTTATCTAGAAGAAAAAAGTTTTACTATAAAAACCTGTATTTTCAAATATTATGCATTGCCATAGCTTCCTTACTCTTTAACAGAATGTATGACAATTATATGTCAATCGATTTGTGTTGAATCAACACAACTTTCTTATTCACGCATCAACTTTAAATCATGAGGATAAAAACATTTTTACTATGTAAATCGATTTCAAGAATATATTGATTACCGTCACTCCTCAACTCTTCAATAAAATGTAATAATATTGTAGGTCAATCGATGCGTTTCAAAACGAGAAATATTTTATATTCGCGCATCAACTTTGAATTATGTTGAAGAGAAAAGTTTTACTATAAAAGATCGTATTTTAAAATATTATGCATTTCCATAGCTTCCTTACCTTTCAATAAAATGTAATAATATTACAGGTCAATCGATCCGTCTTGAATCAAGAAAACTCTTCTTCTCTCGCGTCAACTTTAGATAATGTGAATGTGCAAATTTTTATTATAAAAACCGATTTTGAAAATTTATAAAACACAATAACTTCTCTATACTTTAATAAAATGTGTTATTATTGTAGGTCAATCGATTCGTCTCAATCTTATTATTTTATTTATTCCTGCATCAACTTTTACTTAAGTAGAAAAAAAAACTTTTACTATAAAAACCCGTATTTTCAAATATTATGCATTACCATAGCTTTTTCACTCTATAATAGAACGTATGAATATTATAGGTCAATCGATTCGTCTTGAATCAGCACGACTTTTTTTTCACAAATCAACTTTAAATCATCAGGATAAGAACATTTTCACTATAAAAATCGACTTTAAGAATATATAAATAACCATAAATTCCCTACTCGTTAATAAAATGTATCAATATTATAGGCCAATCGATTTGTTTCGAACCAAGAAATCTTCAATATTCTTATATCAACTTTGAATTACGTTGAAGAAAAAAGTTTTACAATAAAAACCCGTATTTTCAAATATTATGCATTCCCACAGCTTCCTTACTCTTAAATAAAAGGTGTCAATGTTATAGGTCAATCGATTCGTCTTAAATCAACACAACTATTGTATCCTCGCATCAACTCTAAATATTTTTAATGAGCAAATTTTTACTATAAAAATCGAGTTTAAAAATATATAAAATACCATAACTTCCCAACTCTTTAATAAAATGTATTAATATTGTAGGTCAATCGATTCATCTCGAACAAATAAATCAATTATATTCTTGCATCAACTTTGAATTATGTTGAAGAAAAAATTTTGACTACGAAAAACCGTATTTTTAAATATTATGCATGACCATAGCTTCCTTATTTTTTGATAAAATGTATTCATATTATAGGTCAATCGATTCATCTTGTGTTGTATTGTTTTGTAGTTTTGCATGTTTCTTTAAGAAAATAACAAAATTGTCAGAATTACTCTATATGAAAACTTATGATGAAAAAATCTTTTCTATTTATGCGTCAACTTTGAATTATGTCGATAAAGCAAGCTTTTCTGTTTAAATCAGACAATTCAAATATTATGAAAGAGCATAACTTCCTTAATCATTCGATAGAGTGTATTCATATTAGAATAGGTCAATCAATTCGTCATGAATCAACACCACTTTTGTATTCTTGCATTTACTTTAAATAATGAGAATAAGCAAATTTTTATTATAAAAATTGATTTAAAAAATATATGAAATGCCATAGATTTCCTACTCTTTATTAAAATGTATCAATATCATAGGTCAATCGATTTTTCTCGAACTAAGGAATCTTTTATATTGTTGCATCAACTTTGAGTTATTTTGAAGAAAAAAGTTTTACTACAGAAAACCGTATTTTCAAATATTATGCATTATCATAGTTTCCTAAACTTTCAATGAAATGTAATAATATTGTAGGTCAATCGATTCGACGCGAACCAACACATCTCTTCTGTTTTTGTATCAACTTTGAATTATGTTGATAAATAAAGTTTTACTATGGAAATCGATTTCCATAATATATAAATTACCATAGCTTCCCTACTCTTTAATAAAATCTGTAACATTATAGTTTAATCGATTTGGCTCGAATCAACACATGTTTTCTATTTTTGCATCAAATGTGAACTATGTTAATGAATACAATTTTACTATAAAAATCGATCTTCATAATATATAAATTAACATAGCTTCCCTAATCTTTAACAAAATGTGTAATATCATAGGTCAATCGATTCGGCTTGGATAAACACAACTTTTATATTCTTGCACTTACTTTAAATAATGAGAATGAGCAAATTTTTACTATAAAAATTGATTTAAAGATATATGAAATGCCATAGCTTTCCTACTCTTCAACAAAATGTATTAATATTTTAGGTCAATCGATTTTTCTCTAACTAAGGAATCTTTTATATTGTTGGATCAACTTTGAATTATTTTGAAGAAAAATATTCTACCATAAAAAACCGTATTTTCAAATATTATGCATTATCATAGTTTCCTAAGCTCTCAATAAAATGTAGAAATATTGTAGGCCAATCGATTCGACTTGAACCAACACATCTCTTCTGTTTTTGTATCAACTTTGAATTATGTTGATGAATAAAGTTTTACTATGGAAACCGACTTCCGTAATATATAAGTCACCATAGCTTCCCTACTCTTTAATAAAATCTGTAACATTATAGGTCCATCGATTCGGCTCGAATCAATACATGTTTTCTGTTTTTGCATCAAATGTGAACTACGTTAATGAAAAAATTCTAATATAAACAACCGAATTTCAAAATGTATAAATTACCATTACTTCCATACTCTTCATTAAAATGTATTAAAATCATAGGTCAATCAATTCGTCTTGGATCAACACAACATTTATATTCTTGCATTAACTTTAAATAATGAGAATAAGCACATTTTTACTATAAAAATTGATTTTTAAAATACATGAAATACCATAACTTTCCTACTTTTCAATCAAATGTATTAACATTGTAGGTCAATCGATTTTTTTCAAAACTAAGGAATCTTTTATATTGTTGCATCAACATTGAATTCTTTTGCAGAAAAAAGTTTTACTACAGAAAACCGTATTTTCAAATATTATGCATTATCATAGTTTCCTAAACTTTCAATGAAATGTAATAATATTGTAGGTCAATCGATGCGACTCGAACCAACACATCTCTTCTGCTTTTGTATCAACTTTGAGTAATGTTGATGAATAAAGTTTTACTATGAAAATCGATTTCCATAATATATAAATTACCATAGCTTCCCTACTCTTCAATAAAATGTATAATATCATAGGTCAATCGATTCGGCTCGAATCAACACATGTTTTCTGTTTTTGCATCAAATGTGAACTATGTTAATGAATAAAGTTTTACTATAAAAATCGATTTTCATAATATATAAATTAACATAGCTTCCCTACTCTTTAATAAAATGTGTAATATTGTAGGTCAATCGATTCGGCTCGAATAACCACATTTTCTCTGTTTTTGCATCAACTGTGAACTATGGTAATGACAAAAATTCTGCTATAAAAACCGAATTTTAAAATGCATAAATTATCATTACTCCCATACTCTTTATTAAAATTTATCAATATCATAGGTCAATCAATTCGTCTTGAATCAACACATTTTTTATTTTCTTGCATTAACTTTAAATAATGAGAATAAGCCAATTTTTACTATAAAAATTGATTTTAAAAATATATAAATTACCATAACTTCCATACTCTTTAATGAAATGTATTAATATTATAGGTCAATCAAGTTGCCTCGAACCGAGGAATCTTTTATACTCATTGTTTTGAACTATTGAAATTTTTCATGAAATTTTTTTGAACTTTGAATTATGTTGAAGAAAAAAGTTTTACAATAAAAACCGTATTTTCCAATATTATGCATTACCATAGTTTCCTAAATCATCAATAAAATGTATTAATATAATAGGTCAAACGATTCGACTAGAATCAAAGCGTCTTTTCTGTTCTTGCATCAACTCTAAATTATGAGAATGAGACAATTTTTAATATAAAAATGAATTTAAAAAGTATACAAAATACCAAAGCTTCCCTTCTCTTCAATAAAATGTATTAATATTGTAGGTCAATCGATTTGTCTCGAACCCAGAAATCTTTTATATTTCTTGCGTCAACATTGAGAAACGTTAACAAAAAAATTTTTACTATAAAAACCTTATTTTAAAATTGTATGCGTATAATCTTTCTCTTCAGCTTGCACAACATTTAGAATCAAAAAAATGGCAGTGGAGAGGAACGCCATAGTAAACTTTACAATTGACATTATGAGAATTAAATATTCACTGTGAGAAGGTATAACAATTTTTCTCTGTGTATAGCAACCGAGAAATTTTTTTTCCGAAGGTAGATAAAAATGCAATAAACAATTGATAAATCCATGGCCCACGATGTAAATTTATGTATGGTGATATGCGTAATAATATACTTAAAATAGTCAGTAGGACCGTTGCGTGCTGTAAAATGTACGTACCGATGGTTCTAAATTTTTCGAGAGCTTTAAAAAGTTTTAAGTGATTTTCGAAGTTTTAAAAGGTTTGAAATATTTTTGGGCATTTCTAATTAATAATTATAATCGATTATATAAAAAATTATATTATTGTAAATTATATAAATATTATATTAAAATATTATATTTTCATAATTTATTTATATATTATCAAATAAAAATTATATTTTTAATATTATATAAAATTATAAGATTATAAATGATAGATTACAGATTATATAAAAAATATATTGATTATAATATATAATTATAATATTAATAATTGATTTCAGAGAATTGGAAATATTTGGGAGTATTTTGGAAGATTTCAAGGCATTTTCGAAAGCTTCAAAAAGTTTCAACTTTCAATTAATCTTAAAATAAATATTTAAGGAATTTGAGAAGACTCCAAGGTATTTCCAAGAGAGTTCAATAATTTTGAAGAATTTCGAAAAAGTTTCAAGTGATGTTTAAAGAATCAAAGGATGTCAATAATTTTAAAGAATGTCAAAGGATTGGAAATATTTTAGGGTGCTTTTAAAAATTGCATGGGATTTTGAAGAGCTTACAAAAATTCAAGGAATTCCAAAATATTCTGAATGATTTTGAATATGTAGTTTGAAAGACCCTAGGAATTTTTTTATTGATTTCAGTAATTTAATGTTGCTCATAGGACTGGAATTATTTTATGGTATTTTGAAAGGTCTGAAGCATTTTCAAGAGCTTTAAAATGTTTCAATTGATTTCCAAAGATTTTAAACGATTTGAAAACTTTAAGAGAATTTCAAAAGATTCTAAGGAATATTCAATTGGTTTCAAAAGATTTGGAATATTTTAGAGTGTTTAAAAAGATTCTAAAGCTTTCTCGAGAGATTTGAAAAAATGTGCATGGGGTATTGTATCAAAGAGTTTCCTAAAATTTCGAAAATATAGATCGATTTAATAGGACCTATGTCAAGTTTTAGGGTATATCAAAAGATTCCAAGGAATTTTCCATTTATTTCGGTAACCTGATAGGATTTGAAATATTATAAAATATTTTTAAAGACTTTAATGCACTTTCAAGATATTATTGATTTCTTAAGGAATTTTAAAGGATTTCATTGTCTTTAGGAGAAATAAACAAATTTTTCTGCGCGTTTAGAGATTTTCTTTAAAACTTCGGAATATATGAAACCATTCCATAGCACTTGCAAGGTTTCTATCGTTTTAGAATATTTAAATGAATTTCAAGACTATCCGAAGATTTCAATAATTTTATGGGATTTTAAAAGCTCTCAAGAATTATTTCATCATCTCTTTCGAATTTTGTTAATTGACCTGAACTCTTTTAAATTAGGTCAATAATTCTATTCAGTTTAATGAATATTTTATTATATTTTTGTCATTATTATTAGATAGATATTTATATTTTATTTATTTCTTTTTCATTCATTCATTTATTATTAGATAGATATTTTTTAAGTTTTCAGTTTGTGTTTAACTCGTCTTGAAATGTTTTGAACTCATTTTTAATTTTTCAACATTTATTCAAATTCTTTTGAATTCCTTTGTATTTTTCCAAAATCATTTTGAAATTACTCAAATAAATTACATTTTTTGGAGTTTAATCTTATTTTTCCAATTTATTTTCATTTTTTAATTCCCAATTTCAATTGTTTGAAGTTTTATGAATTGAAATTTTCAATTCTTTCAATTCTCTGTTTTTAATTTTTCTAAGCGATGACGCTGTTTTGCTACTATTTTGAAAAAAAAAATACTAAAGACACTATTTTCAAATCAAAAACACGAATTCATCAACCAAGATGAATTTTCTAACAATAACAAAAATGTCATGTAAAATGTTTAATTCCAAGCCAAAAACATAAACTTTCAACAAAACTGTTGAAGGTTCGACAAAATATTTAAATTTTCACTCAAAAAGATGAATTTTCAATCAAGAAGATTCATTATCTATCAGAGAGGAAGAATTTTGAGTAAAATATGTACATAAATTTTAAACCAAATATTTGAATTTTCAACTAGAAAAATTAATTTTCTAACAAAAAATAAGAATTTTTGACAAACGACATAAATCTCCATCTGAGTACTTTGAGCAATGGATGTGATGTTAGTTCAAATTTGATTTGATTAATTTTTGGTTTATATTTTTCTTGCTTCGAATTTTTTTGCATAAATATTTGAATTTAGAACCAGAAAGATCAATTCTTAACCACAAATGGAGCAGTTAAATTTTACACATTAATATTTTTACACATGGAAGATATTATCTATATTCTAGAACGAGAATTAAACAATGATAACCAGGAAGAATTTTATAAGAAATTAAACTGTGAGATGAAAACAATGCTTACTAAAAATAGATATAAAAATGTAAGTCCGGCGACGTGAACCAAATGCTTTGAGCAACGTTTCTGTATTATTACTTATCTAACATATGCGGATTTAAAAAATAAATTTTATACTTTATACTTTCAATCATTTTATGAGAAATATTTTACATACATTTTTTTTATAGAAAGAATCCGTGTAAAATTATACAGGTTCTACAAGCACAGTCGCAGAATATATCAAGGAGAAATATTTTTTCAAAGTAAATTATGCGAAACATTACAAAAAATTATTCTAAACAAAATTTAAAACAGATTTTCCCAAAAGAAACAAAATATATATTTTTGAAAAGCTTTTGTTCAATTTAGCTTTTAATAAGAAAAATACTGTAACTTTTATAAAGGCCTGGAAAGTTCTTTCGACAGGATAATTTTCTTCTTATGATAGAAGAATTTTATCATTTTTACGTGAACAACAGATACGATAGAAATGTTCATGTATAAAAAAGTTATACTAAAATACATTTTACTTCTTCGTAATAACGTGCATCATTTACAATAAAAATTAGAAAATTAATTTTTCATAGAAATAGTTCACTACATCTCTCAATGCATAATAAAATATTAGTTGTGAATGAATTACTATAGAGTATGAAAGCAATAATTGCCGAGCAAATAGACAACTTCAAAATTTGTTATCATATTCCTTAAAAACTGGAAGATTGGTAGTTACTGCCATTATTCTATGTATCATTTATTTTTTTAAATTTTGTAAAACTGATATAATCATGAAAATTAATATTATTCGTAGTATTTATCAATTTGAAATTTATATGCTCATGTACATGTTATAACGAATTATTCACAATTTATTTTAGAAATAACAATTCTTTTAATTTATAAAATAAAAAATGTATTACGGCGGTATAATTTACAAATAAGTTAAGTGTTAGAAAAATTTAGGAGCCAATTATAATAAATTGAATTATAATTATATTCACAATTCTTTCAAGATGATAACGATGGCAGAATTTACCAAAAAATAAATGATGAGAAACCTGTTACTCCTTTAGCTTTAACAAAGAACAACAATGAAAGGGGGTCCTTATTGGAGGCTACGTACGTCATCCTGTAGTGAGTTTCGTGCCTTCTAATCATTATTTTGTACAAATATTTTTCAACATTAATCAAATATGAATAGTATAGAAAAAATAAGTATTTGGTTTATTCTTTCTCATAAAAAAATTAGTAGGCGCGCGCCCTGGCGCGCGCAAGACTACTAGTATAAACTAAATGTATTGGCCCATAAAAATTCGCAGGCTTGAATAACAGCTTGAAAAAAGCTTTAAAAAATCACTTTTATTATGTAAAAAAAGTTTTTCTGTTGACAAAGAATAAAAAGCACTGAACATTTGGGAATTATTTCTTTTCAAATAATCCTGAGTAGTTAGTGTTATAGTCGTTAGCAATGAAATTAACGAGAAGAGATGAATTGACGTCCATTGAGCAATTCTATAATGTGGCTTACCTTTACATATCCATTCCACTTCATCAAAATTGCCAACGAAAGTTTTCTTCCAAAATTGAATGAAGGAAAAGACATTTTTGAAAATGAAATTGACCCTTCCAATTTGAAAGTATCCTAATTTTTAAGAATCCAAAGCTTTTTTCATTTTAAACAAATAATTTGAATTTATGAGTGTATTTAAAAATTCACAAGCTTTGGAGAGTAACTATGTACTGTAAAAAAGGTTTTTTAATTAATAAGAGGGAAAAAAGCACTGAGAATTTGGGAATCACTTTCTTCAAGCAATCCTGAATGGTTTGTAAAATAGCCAGTTGCAATAGGATTCATGTACAGCGATGAATGGAAATCGATTGAGCAATTCTATAAGGTGGCTCACCTTTACATACCCATTCCACTGAATCGAAAATGCCAACAAAAGTTTTATTCCAAAATTGAATGAAGTAAAAGACATTTTCGAGAATAGTTTAAAAAAAATTAAAATCTTTTTTCCATTTTAAACAAATAACTTAAATTTATCAGTCTATTTAGAAATTCGCAAGCCCCATGAAGTTCAACATGTATTTCCCATAAGATAAAAAGACGTTTGGTAAATCTTATTCAAAATCCTCAATATTATCCCAATTGTGTTGAAACTCAACATTTCACAATTAGCGATAGAATACGAATAAAATATTACTTTTTGGAAACAACACCATAAGTCTGTTTGATAGGGTCCCAAAGAAACCCCATAAGTGAAAAAATGTGTTTTGCGAGTTTTTGGGGCTAATTATGATTTTTTTGTGTTTTTTTTAATGCGAATTGTTTCTAATACATAAAATATGACTTTATACTGAAAATGAGATATTTTTATGAATTGTTTAAACAACTTATTATTGTTTTTAGTAATTTTCTCATAGAATGGAGTTAGAAAGACGCGTTTTTTTCACAAATTTTCCATTTGTTGTCCAATGTTCAATTAGAGGGAAGTGATAATTCATCAATGTTAACAATAGTGATTGTTTAAACAATTTATTTTAATTATTAATAATATTATATTTGAATAATGCTAGAAAGATGCGGATTTTTTTTTTAATTTCTGGCTTTTTGTCCAATGTTCATCTGTAGTGAAGTAATGATTAATTCAACTTAACAAAATAATTGTTTAAACAATTTATTTTACTTATTAATAATATTATAATTGAATAATGCTAGAAAGATGCGGTTTTTCTTTAATTTCTAGCTTTCTGTTTAATTTTCATTTGGACAGAAGTGATAATGAATTCAAGTTAACAAAACGATTTTTTAAACAATTTATTATCATTGTTGATAATATTCTCTTTGCTTAATTGATAGAATGTTGCGGTTTTTTCTAAAATTTTAAACTGTTTGTTTATTTTTTATTAGGCGTGACTTAATAATTAATTAGATTTAGCAAAAATAATTGTTTAAAGAAATTATTATTGTTTATGACTATCTTTATCTATATCGATTGCGCCTGATACATTTTTGCCTTTCTGTCCTTTTTTCACTTAGTGAGGTAATTATTAATTAAAGTTAACAGAAAAGTTGTTTAAACAATTTACTATTGTTTATAACTATCTTTTTTTAGATAAGTGCTAAAAATTGGCGGTTTTTTCTAAAATCTTTCACTTTGCATCGCCTTTTTATTTATGAACAAATAATAAGTCAAACACAACAAAAATTATTCTTCGAATGGTATTTTTGTTTCAAGTAAATTATTTTTGCTCTTTTCCCAATGCTTGAAACAATTAATTCAGATAAAAAAGGAATTTTACACAATTAATTATTAATTAATTAATTAATTATTCTATTCTTTTTTTTGCCACTTTTTTAAAATAGCTTTTTTTCTTTAAATGAATTTTTTTAAGCATTGGGAAAAGAGCAAAAATAATTCACTCAAAACAACAATACCATTCGAAGAATCATTTTTCTTGTGGTTCACTTATTATTTATTCATAAATAAAAAGGCGATGCAAAGTGAAAGATTTTAGAAAAAACCGCCACTTTCTAGCACTCATCTAAGAAAAGATAGTTATAAACAATATTGAATTGTTTAAACAACTTTTTTGTTAACTTTCATTAATTACTACCTCACTACTTCACTCCACATGAAAATTGGACAAAAAGCCAGAAAAAACCGCATCTTTCTAGCATTATTCAATTATAATACAATTAATAAGTATAATAAATTGTTTAAACAATTATTTTGTTAACTTGTATTCATTATTACTTCGCTCCGAATGAAAAGTGGACAAAAAAACATAAATTAAAAAAGCGCATCTTTTCAGCATTATTCAAATATAATATTATTAATAATTATAATAAATTGTTTAAACAGTTGATTTATCAACTTGAATTTATTATTACTTCACTAAAGATGAAAATTGGACAAAAAGCCAGAAATTAAAAATCCGCAGCTTTCTAGCATTATTCAAATATAAATTTAATATTATTAATAATTATGATAAATTGTTCAAACAATCACTATTGTTAACATTGATGAACTGTCACTTCCCTCTAATTAAAAATTGGACAACAATTGGAAAATTTGTGAAAAAACCGCGTCTTTCTAACTCCATTCTATGAGAAAATTACTAAAAACAATAATAAATTGTTTAAACAAATCACTAAAATATATAATTTTCAGTATAAAGTCATATTTTATGTATTAGAAAAAATTCGCATTAAAAAACCGCAATGGGATTCACGTGAAGCGATAAATTGAAATCGACTGAGCAATTCTACAATGCGGCTCACCTTTACATACCCTTTCCACTGAATTAAAATTGCCGACAAATTTAGGTTTCATCCAAAATTGAATAAAGCAAAACACAATTTCAAAAATGAATTTGACTATTTCAATTTGATACATCTTTTCAAAGCAAGCTTCAAAAAAGGATTTTCAAAAATTATCTATATACTGTATAAAACTTTTTTACATCAATAAAAGAGTAAAAGCACTGAAAATTTGGAAAATAGTTTTTTCAAGTAATCCTGAATAGTTTGTGAAATAGCCAGTGTAAACGGGATTCATGTAAAGCGATGAATTGAAATCCATTGAGCAATTCTATAATGTGGCTCACCTTTACATACCCATTCCACTGAATCAAGATTGCCAACAAAAAGGTTTTTTTCAAAATTGAATAAAGCAAAAGACATTTTTGAAATGGGTCTTCACTATTCCAATTTGAAGTATCCTAATTTTTAAGAATTCAACTGTTTTTTTTTTCATTTTAAACAAATAATTTTAATTTATCAGTCTATTTGAAAATTCGCAAGCTTAAAAGAAAGCTTCAAAAAATATCTATATATTGTAAAAAACGTTTTTTCAATCAACAAGAGAGAAAAAGGAATGAAAATTTGGAAATCTCTTTTTTCAAGTAATCCTGAATAGTCTGTAAAATAGCCAATAGCAATCGGATTCATGTACAGCGATGAATTGAAACCGATTGAGCAGTTATATAATGTGGCTCACCTTTACATACCCATTCCACTGAATAAAAACTGCCACCAAAAAGTTTCTTTCAAAATTGATATCTGCCCCCCTTTTGTGTAGCGTATGTGGGGGGGGGGGGATATATTACTCAGGGGGGGGGGGGGTCTGACTGAAAATAAGCATCCTGTAGATTCTTGCAGGTGTGGTTTTTTGTCAATTCTTGTCGCAAAATTGAAACTTCAATAAATTACGCTAATATACAAAAAAGTCAAAAATTCGTCTCAATAATGGACAAAATTGGTACTTTTCTATAATTTCGGTTGCAATGTATTTGGTTTATTTCTAGATTCCTGAAAAATGGATTAAGTTTTTTTGTACTTTTCTTGTGAACATCTTTTTGCTAGGAAAAAAAAAAAGAAAAATGCACCTGAAGATCTCCAGCATTTCAAAATGCACTCTCATTTTATACGGAGATAAATGAATGTAGAGGATAACCTAACATTTTCCTGAAAATATTATGCAAAAATAGGGATAAATGACGATAAAATCTAATAAAGATGAAAAATGTGTTTTTTATTTCATATCTCCATATAAAATTCATCTTGGAAAGTTTTATCAGATTTATGTATAAATATTATATATAAACGGGCACATAAAAATAAAATTCATCTAACGAAAAATGAACAGTCATTGGCTAAAATACAAATATAGAAAAATTGCTAATTTGTCATACTTTTACTTTAAAAACTGTAAAAGTTAGTTGTTTCTACTTTCACAGTGTTTTTTCAATAAATCAAAAATATTTAAATGAAATATTAAGAAACCTTTACGAATTTTTCACCTTATAATATATGAATATAGAACTAATTATATGCGCAGTAAATGATAAATGTGAGAGAAGGTGTTACTGGAATATAAGAATAAATCATTGTGTTTTTTCATAGTTGTACGTTTTTTTAATTAAAAAATGTTCATGATTACAATCAAATATACCGACATGACATTGAAAATAATAGCACGTAGTTAGATGTAAACCGTGTCAGTTAATTGGTCCACAAACATACGAACCTCCTCGTCTGTCAAATCTACTCCTGAAACGAAAACTTTGTGTGAAGGTTTTTTTTTTATAAAAAAAGAAATTTGTGTGTAGATTACATATAACGGACAAATCAAAGTCTTTATTTTGATCAATTTAAAAATAGAAATAAAAAAATAAAGAATTACAAGATGATACAAATTTTTTTTTAAAAACAGAGACAAATCAGACGAATGAAATTTTGTATTTGGAATGATAATTTTTCAAGCTGAAAAAGGGGAGGATTCTGTCGCGCCCTATCGCTTTCCCACCTTTATTAATTTTTTTGCAAAAATTGTCAAAATTATTCTATTTTAAAATTTATGATAAAAAAATCTTTTCTATTCATGAGTCAACTTTGAATTATGTCGACGAAGCAAGCTTTTCTGTTTGAAACAGATGATTCAAATATTATAAATGAGCATAATTTCCTTAATCATTTGATGAAGTGTATTCATATTAGATCAATCGATTTGACTCGAATCAACACATGTTTTCTGTTTTTGCATCAACTGTGAACTATGTTAATTAAACACATTTCACTATAAAAAAAACAAATTCTCAAATATATAAATTACCATTAGTTCCATCATCTTTATTAAAATGTATTAATATCATAGGTCAATCGAGTCGAATAGAATCAAAACGCCTTTTCTGTTCTTGCATCAACTTTAAATTATAAGAATGAGAACATTTTTACTATAAAAATCGATTTTAAAAATATATAAAGTACCATCACTTCTCTACTCTTCAATAAAATGTTTCAATATTATAGGTCAATCGATTTATCTCGAACAAATGAATCTTTTATATTGTTGAATCAACTTTGAATTATGTTGCAGGAAAAGGTTTTACTATAGAAAACCGTATTTTCAGATATTTTGCATCATCATAGCTTCCTTACTCTTCAATTAAATATAGAATATTATAGGTCAATCGATTCGGCTCGAATCAACACATGTTTTCTGTTTTTGCATCAAATGTGAACTACATTAATGAAAAAAGTGTTACTATAAAACTCGAATTTCAAAATATATAAATTACCATGACTTCCACACTCTTCAATGAATGGTATTGATATTATAAGTCAATCAATTTGTCCCGCAACAATGAATCTTTTATAATGTTGCATCGACTTGTAATTATGTTGAAGAAAAAAGTTTCACTATAAAAAAACGTATTTTAAAATATTATGCATTACGATAGTTTCCCAAATCTTCAAAGAAATTTATTAATAATATAGGCCAATCGATTTGTCTCAAAGTAAGGAATCTTTTATATTGTTGCATCAACTTTGCATTATGTTAAAGAAAAAATTTCAGTATAAAAAACCATATTTTCAAATATTATGCATAACCATAGTTTCCTAAACCTTTAATAAAATGTATTAATATTGTAGGTCAATCGATTCGACTCGGATCAACACATCTCTTTTGTTTTTGTATCAACTTTGAATTATGTTAATGTTTGAAGTTTTACTATAAAGAATCGATTTTCATAATATATCAATTACCAGAGCTTCCCTACTCTTTAATAAAATGTACTAATATTATAGGTCAATCGATTTGCCTCGAACTAAGGAATCTTTTATATTTTTGCATCAATTTTGAATTATGTTTAAGAAAAATGTTTTTCTATAAAAAACCATGTTTCCGAATATTATGCATCACCACAGCTTCCTTACTCTTCAATAAAATGTATAATATTATAGGTCAATCGATTCGGCTCGAATCAACAGATGTTTTCTGTTTTTGCATCAAATGTGAACTATGGTAATAAAAAAAGTATTATTATAAAAAACCGAATTTCAAAATATATAAATTACCATAACTTTCATACTCTTCAATGAAATGTATTAATATCATATGTCAATCGAGTTGTCTCGAGCAAAGGAATTTTTTATAATGTTTGGTTTGAACTATTGAAATTAGTTATGAAATTTTTTTGAACTTTGAATTATGTTGAAGAAAACAGTTTTACAATAAAAACCATATTTTCAAACATTATGCATTACCATAGTTTCCTAAATCATCAATGAAATGTAATAATATTATAGGTCAATCGATTCAAATCGAATCAATACGTCTTTTGTGTTCTTGCATCAACTTTAAATTATGAGAATGAGAAAATTTTGACTATAAAAATCGATTTTGAAAATATATAAAATACCATAACTTCCCTACTCTTCAATAAAA
>CAKNXH010000760.1:188698-211705 GCA_932178445.1 Andricus quercusramuli | reverse complement strand
GAAATTCCGGTTTTTATGATAAAACTTTGTCATCAACATAGTTCAAATTTGATGCAAAAACAGAAAGAATGTGTTGATTCGAGCCGAATTGATTGACCTATAATATTTTGAATTTTAATGGAGAGTGAGGAAACGATAGAGATGTAAAATATCTGAGAATACGGTTTTCTATAGTAAAACCTTTTTCTTCAACATAATTCAAAGTTGATGCAAGAATATAAAAGACGCATTGGTTCGAGAAGAATCGATTGAACTAAATATTAATACATTTTACTGAAGAGTAGGGAAGTTATTGTATTTTATATATTTTTAAAATCGATTTTTATATCATAAATTTCTTTTTTATAAAGAAAAACCTTCACACAACGTTTTCGTTTCAGATTTTTCACACGAGGATATTGAAAGGTTTTGGAACGACTTAAGTAGCAGGATTTGGATATAACTACATGCTATTATTTTCAATGTCATTTCGGAATATTTGATTGTATTCATAAACATGTTTTAATGAATAAAACGTGTAACTATAAAAAACACAATGCTTTATTCTTGTATTCCAGTAACACCATCTCCTCTTACATTTATCAATTACTGCGCATATAATTATTTCTATATTCATATATTATGAGGTAGAAAATTAGTAAAGGTTTCCTATTAATTCATTTAAATATTTCTAATTTATTGACAAAACACTATGAAAGTAGGAACAAATAACTTTTGAAGTTTTCAAAGTAAACGTATGACAAATTTATTGAAGTTTCAATTCCCGACAAGAATCCAAATATTTTTTTCATTTTAAACAAATAATTCAGACTTATCATTCTATTCAAAAATTCTCAAGCTTAAATTCATTAGCCTACTAAAATTCTCCAGTTCAAAAAAAGCTAAAAAGTTATCTATTTACTGTAAAAAATTTTGGTTTCAAGAATAAAAGGGGAAAAGAAAAGGGGAATAAATGGTGTAATAGAAATTGTTTCCTAATCATTGAAAGGGAACAATAACTGCAATTTTGGAAATCACTTTCTTCAAGTTATCCACAATTGCCGGTATAAAAGATATTGTTTTTTAATAAATAAAAGGTGAAAATCATGAAAAAAATTTAAATGACTTATTCCAAGTTATCCAGAATAGTTGGTGTGATACTCTTCAGCAATGGGATTCTAATACACTGCTTGTTCTGTTTTGAATGCAAACAGATTCGGGCTTCAGTCAATAGTTTAATACACGCATTCATATTCATGTACAGCGATGCATTGAAATCGATTGAGAAATTCTAAAATGAAGCTTAGCTTCAAATACTATTCCACTGAATCAAAATTGTCGATAAATTTAGGAATTTTCAAAAAACTAAATATAGTAAAAAAACATTTAGAAAAAATCGACTTTACTGTTACAATTTGAAAATATCTTAAATCTGAGGAATTCAAAAATTTTTTCATTTTGATAAAAATAAGTTAAACGTATGAGACTATTGAAATTCAAAACCTTCAAAAAAGGCTCGAAAAAATTATTTATGTACTGTATAAAACGTTTTTTGGTGAAGTAAATGGAAAAAGCCATGAAAATGGGGAATTACCTTTCTGAAGTAATTCGGGATATTTGGTGTAGTATTCGTTAGCAATGGTCAACAGCACGAGTTTGAATAAGAAAATTATTTATATACTGCAGACAAAATTTTTTGACTAATAAAAGGGAAAAAATCTCTGAAAAATTGAAATGTGACCTTGAAAACCCGAGGAGGGCGAACTCAAGGCCGTAGAGAAGAGAGAGAGAAAAGAGTGTGACTTCGAAGACTCTAAACGGGCAAACCCAAAGCCACGGAAGGAAGAATAGAATGTGACCTCGAAGAGCCGAGGAGGGCGAACTCAAGGCCACAGAGAAGAGAGAGAGAGAGAGAGAGAGAGAAGGAAAAGAGTGTGACTTCGAAGACCCTAAAGGGTCAAACCCAAAGCCACGGAAGGAAGAATAGAATGTGACCTCGAATACCCGAGGAGGGCGAACTCAAGGCCACAGAGAAGAGAGAGAGAGAGAGAAGGTAAAGAGTGTGACTTCGAAGACCCTGAAGGGGCAAACCCAAAGCCACGGAAGGAAGAATAGAATGTGACCTCGAAGACCCGAGGAGGGCAAACCAAAGGCCACAGAAAAGGAGAAGAGAAAGGCAGAGAGAAGGTGAGAGGTGAGAGTGAAAGATTGATTTGGAGTTAATTTTGATTTTCATTGATCAATTCGCTACAGAGAGAAAGAGAGCTCTGGTTAGCTTATCCTCAATAGCGAAGAAGAGAGAGAGACTGAACACTGGGAGGTGAGCAGTTCTCTGGTAGTCTGAGCACGAGCTGGTGCTGAGACGTGAGTGACGATTCTTCACCAGAGCGGCGGTATTTATATGCGAGAGGCGGGAACGCCCCGATCGAAGAAGGGAGCAGCTGCCGGCCTCTGATTGGGCCCTGACTCCCGCAGCAGAGTCGCAACGGAGCGGTGGGGACACCGTACTCCGTGCTGCCTTCCTTCGATCTCGAGCGTCTCGTGCCATTTTCATTATACGAGAAAAATGTTTGCCTTTAAATTTAATAATTAAAGATTTCACGAAGATTTCAACAAATTTAAGAAGATTTCAAACAAACCCAAAATATTTCACAAACAAAAATAAAAGAAAGATTTCAAAAAATTATTTTAAAGATTCCATAAAGTATTCAAAATATTGAAAAGTTTTCACAGAGATTTCAAAATTTTTAAAGATATGAAAGATTTCAAGTGTTTCAAAGATTTCAAGGCTGTGAAAGATTTGACAATAGTTTTAAAAAATTCCAGAAGATTTCAAAGATTCCACAAAGATTTCAAAAATTTGAGAATATCTCAAACGAACACAAAAGGTCTCTCAAACGAAGATTAATGAAACATTTCAAAAGTATTTTAAGGATTTCATGGAGAGTTCGAAATATTTCAAAAAATTTTACAAATAATTCAAAGATTTCAAGGATTTCAAAGATTGCAAGGCTTTCAAAGATTTTACAACAGCTTGAAAAGATTAAAAAAGATTTTAGAAGATTTCACAAAAACTTCACAAGCAAAAATTAAAGAAAGGTTGCAAAAAAATATTTTAAATATTTCATAAAGTATTCAAAATATTTCAAAAGTTTTCACAGAGATTTAAAAAATTTCGAGGATGTAAAAGATGTCAAGGATTGCAAAGATTTCAAGACTTTCCAAGATTTTACAACAGTTTGAAAAAATTCCAAAAGGTTTCAAAGATTTCCCAAAGAAACAAAAAATTTGAAAATATCTTAAACGAACACAAAAGATCTCACAAACGAAGATGAAAGAAAGATTACACAAGTATTTCGAAAATTTTGGGGATTAAAAATATTTTAAGGCTTTCAAAGATTTTAACACAACTTGAAAAGATTTCAAAAGATTTCACGAAGGCTCCAAACTGACACAAAAGATTTCACAAACAAAGATTAAAGAAAGATTTCAAAAATATTTTGAAGATGTCATGAAGAGCTCAAAAAATTGAAAAAAATTCCATGAAGATTAAAAAAATGTCGAAGATATAAAAGATTACAAGGATTTCAAAGATTTTACAGCAATTTCAGAAGATTCCAAAAGATTCCAAAAGATTCCACAAACATTTTAAATACCAAGAAAGATTGTTTTGAAGTCACCAAGATTTCTAAAGATTCCCAAGATTTTACAAAAATTTCAACAAATTTAGGAAGCTTTTGAAAAAAACACAAAATATTTCACAAACAAGGATTGAAGATAGATTTCAAGGAAATATTTTGAATATTTCATAAAGAAATCAAAAGATTTCAAAAGATTTCACAAAGATGATGATATGATGCACAATGCACAATATGATGCAATATGATGCACAATATGATGCACAATATGATATGATTGCACAAGTATTTTAAAGATTTGATGGAAAGTTCAAAATATTTCGAAAAATTTCACAAATATTTGAAAAATTTAGAAGATTTCAATGATTTCAAGGCTTTTAAAGATTTTACAACTTTAAAAGATTTTAAAAGATTTCACAAAGAGTTCACAGAGCTCACAAAGATTTCAAACAAACACAAGAGATTTCAAAAACAAGGGCTAAAAAGAGATTTCACAAATATTTCGAAGATGCCAAGAAGAGTTCAAAATATTTTTAAAAAATTCACAAACATTTAAAAAATGTCGAAGATATAGAAGATTTCAAGGAATTCAAAGATTGGACAACACTTTTAGAAGACTCCAAAGGATTTCCCAAAGATTTTAAGTAATTCAAAAGATTTCAATGAAGTCACCAAAATTTCCAAATATTTCAACAAATTTAAGAAGATATCAAAAGAACACAAAAGATTTCACAAAAAAATATTTGCCAGAGACGACTTACGTTTCCAAAAAATTAAAAAATTAGTTAACTTTTGGTTCTACTTCCTTTTTCAAATTTTTGGTCAATGAAGAATGGAATTTGATTTCTTTTATGTAAAAAAAGGAGACCTGGAAATGAATTTGAACTCAGAGATAATTCTAAATAAAATTTTCCCTAAATAAAAAAAAATAACGTTCGACTAATTTCTCAAATTCAGTTATAAACCTTCTTAAATCCAGAGAAATTTCAACTGAATTAAGGTTCATTTCTGAATTTCAGGTGTATAAATTTTTAATATTTTTTTTCAATCTGTAATTATTATTTCATATAATTGAACTAGGCTGGAAGCCAAGAATGCTTCTTGCCCGCTAATTGTTTCTAATAAAAAAATGAAATAAAATTTGATTTTTTTGATCACTAAAATTTCGGGTTGACTTTTTGGAAAGGAAAATTCGACTTTAATTCACAAAAAGTTATCAGCACTGAGAAAGCGTTTATTTGGAATAAATGGGCTAGGCAGGGCAATATTTACGGGTTACTGGATCGTTAATTTGCTATACAGCCAATAGCTCACGTTGCAGCTCGAGTGAACAAAAGCAATATCCGTAGTGAGTTTTAATCCCAATTTCTGGAAAGAAAAGTTTATATTTTTTCCAGAAGGATCAGAAGACTATAAATGAAAACTATTGACTCTTTAACACTCACTTTTTTCGAGCTTTTTTTAATCAATTTGCTTTTTCATTTTTTATTATTTCTCAATCCCAGATTGTTATTTTTGATACAAGCATCATCAATAGCACGCTTGTAGATTTTTGATTCGAGGGTAAAAAGAATTTTCATTCATTTTTTTTTCTGAAAAAAAGATCTTCTCATTTTGCTCCGCTGGGAATCGAACCACAGAACTTCCTATTGCCGGTCAGGTGCTTTCTCATTAGGCTACTAGAATTTTGTTTGAAAATTAAAAAAAAAAACACTATTTTCTCTAACTGAAAAGTTAATAAAAAAATGGAAATCTCAGAAATACCCGTCACTTGCTCGCATTATTCTCAGAAGAATATTGTTATAAATAATAATAAATCGTGTAAACAATTATTTTTGTTGATTTAATCAACTTTTCACTTGCCTAAATTGAAAAATTGAAAATACGTTTGAAAATTCAGAAAAAAACGTGAGTTTCTACCTCAATTTTAACAGAAACAGGCTATAAATAATAAATTGTTTAAACAATGTTTCGCTAAATTGGTAACTATAGGTTATATCAAAGACCTCAACGGAATTCATATGCTCACATGCTTGCACCACTTCTTTCTGCCTCCTGGCGATATAACGTCCCAGTTATTTTCCTCTAAAAAAAAACCTTTTCCTCGTACAAGCAGAATGAGGTCACAGAAATCTCAAGGGAACGATTTTTCAAAAGAGTCGACTTGAAAAGAATATACATACACATACATGTATCAAAATACATACATATCGGAATAGAAAAATCGAAAAGTCGTTCGAATCTCCCGCTTCCCCCTACCACTATCCCTCTCTTTCTACTTTCCTCTTCTATTCTGTACTTCCCCGTCTTGACCGAGTTGATCCTATCATATCATTCCCTCCTCTCACATTCTCTACTTCCCCTCCACTCTTACTCACCCTTTTACTCTTCTCCCCTACTTTCTTCCCCTATCCTCTAACATCCTCTTTTCCTTCACATAATTCTCATTTTTTCCCATTCTCTACTTCTCCAGCTCTCTTCTCAATATACACATTCATCAACTATCATTTACCGCTCTTTCAGTTCTCACCCCACTATAATGCTTCCCTTACATCCCGACCCTTTTACTTTCATGCCTTATTTCTTATCCACTCATCAGGCTTTATAATTCTTCTTCTACACACCATCCCAATCACCACTTCCTGGCGCGTTTCTTCAACTTCTCTATCCCCTCTCATCATCTGCATCGTGACAGCATTCTTCTACCTTCTCATCCTGTACTTCTCCACTCCTCACATATCTTATCCCCTTACCACCCCTACCTCCCTTTCCCTGCAATTCCTTGTTCACTCTTACACTTCCCCTCTCCTTTTCCCCCTTCTCACCCTCATAATCCCTACTCCCTCTCAAGTTTCCTCAACTCCTATCCCCTCATATCCACTTTCTCTTCACATAATTCTCATTTCTTCCCATCCTCTACTTCTCCAGCTTTCTTCTCAACATAACTATTCCTCAACTATCATTTACCGCTTCTTCACTTCTCAGCCTACTATAATACCTCTCTTACATGCTAAACATTCTACTCTCCTGTCTTATTTCTGATCGACTCATTAGTCTCGTTTCTTCTTCTGTTTCCCCTTCACAGCTCCTCTGATCTCATTCTTCTTCCCACCATCCCAATCCTTCCTGCCGCCTTTCTTTAACTTCTCTATTCCCTTCCATCATCTGCATCGTCCTGGAATTCTCCTAACTTCTCACCCTGTACTTCTCCACCCCTCACATATCTTACCACCCTACCACCTCTACTTCTCTTTCCTGACAATTTCTCGTCCCCTCTTTCACTTCCCCTCTCCTTCTCCTCCTACCCACCCTCATCATCTCCACTCCCTCTTGAGTTCCCTTAACTCCTATCCCCTCACATCCTCTCCCCTTTCACATAATTCTTATTTCTTCCCATCCTCTACTTCTCCAGCTTTCTTGTCAACACACCTATTCCTCAACTATTATTTACCACTCCTCCACTCCTCAGCCTACGATAATACCTCTCTTACATATTAAACCTTCTACTTTCCTGCCCTACTTCTTATCCGCTCATCAGCTTCGTCCCTTCTTCTGTTTCCCCTTCACATCCCACTTATCTCATTCCTCTCCTTCCCACCATCCCCATCCCTAAGTCTTCGACAGTCCCATGGAATTCGCTATCCTCTCCCACCATCTGCCCCCCTCCCCTACTTTCACGAGCATCCCGTCAACTTTTCCATCCTCTCTCTTCATCTGCGCCTCCTAAGATTCTCCTACCTTCACATCCTATACTCCCCCACCCCTCAAATATTCCACTACCCTCACCACCTCTACTTCCCTTTTCCAGCAAAACCTCGTCCCCTCTCATGCTCCCCTTCCTCTCTCCTCCCTCCTGGTCCTGGATCCTCCCACCCCTTCCTTCCCTATCTCTAGAAAGTTCTGTTGAAAAAAAAGTCGGCATGTGCGTATTGAAGGAACATAGTGACAAATAACACTCAAAAATGTTACGACTTAAATTCAGAAATGTACTTAAATTCAGAGATGAACTTAAATTAAGAAAAGATTGATCTGGATTCAAGCAAAAGTGTAAAATCGATTTTTTCTATATATTAAAAAAATATAACATTTTCATTTTTTAATCAAGAAATAATATTCATTTTCAAGATAAGACAGTTTTTAAAAATTATTGATTGCTATCAATATTTATAAAAAAATTTAATTATTTTTTAGGCTTATTAATCACTTAATGTAGTTCTGCCAAAAATCAGGTATCCGGAAAAAAGATTTTCATCATTTCCAGAATCGCAATAATATTATAAATAATTTCTTATTGAAGCAAAAAAATAATTTTTATTAAAAAAAGTTTAAAATTCACGAAAATTGATCATTTTGACAATAGTTTGTTAATAGAATTTTAATAAATTATTTCTTATATTTTCAAAAAAAGCATTCCCTACAACTTCACTATTTCCAATTTTACAAATAAGTAAATAAGTCTCAAAGTTATTTGCCCAAACCTTTTTAAACTATTTTAGGAAAAGAAAAATTAGGCATAATTTATTAAAATTTTAATAATTTGTCAGAAACTGGTGAAAACTGATAGAAGAAAATTTTTAATTGCGAAATGTACTGCTGACATAAATTTTCTTTCCAAGTTTTGAAATTTTTTCATTCAAAATAATTATCAAATGATAAAAAAGCGAAATTTCGTTTATAAATGCATAAAACGATAAAAATTGGTTCAGTACATTTTTTTAATGATAAAAATTTGTTATTTGGTTGTAAGAAATTCAATTTATTATTATCAAATACAAAAATAGTTTAATTTGTTTTAAAAATAGGCTGTGATACTTTGATTATTATTAATTATTAAATTTCGTCTCAGAATTTGGTCTATTAATAAAAATACTTTTTCGTCATGATTTTTCTGAAAATTGTAATTTTTGCGATGTTTGTACCATGTAATAATTATAGTTATGTAAAACCTTTATGAAAATTAAAATTAACTTTCAGGAAATATTGCAAGAAGATTTAATGAGAAAAAAAATTTTTCCACAAGAAATATTCATTCCATTCATTCAGCTGTAAATAATTTGATCTCAAGTTTAATTTTATCCATTTCGAAAACTATTTATTGTGGGTAACAATAATGATTATTAACAAAATAAAAAACTTCGAAATTTTAATTTCTTTTATGATTATTTATTTAAGTTTAGTTGTGGTTATGGTTTAATTTAACTGATGCTCGAATTAAAATGTATGTTTCAATTATAATTATAAATAATAAAATCTCAACAGTTACAAAAAAGTTATATTTTTAACCCTAAAGGAATACTCAAATGTTTAGCCTCAAAAATTAATTTTCAATTTGAAAAAAATCCGTTTCAACCGAAATGATAAATTTTTCACCCAGGAGATTAATTTTCCACAAAAAAACGGATTTTTAAAATGAAGAAATAGTTGAATTTCTAACTAACAATCATAATTTTCAAGTAAAAAATGGAGAAGTTTTATTTATAATTTAAAAAATTAGGTTTCATAAAAAAACCAATTTTCAGATAAAAACATAAATTTTCCACCAAAAAGAATAATGTTTACTGGAAAAAGACAAATTTTCAACAAAGCACATGAATTTTCAACCGGATAGTCAAATTTTAAATTAGAAAAAGATACTTTTTCCACCAAACAGTTGAATTTCCAATCAAAAAAGATAAATTATCAGTTGAAAAAATTAATTTCGAAGCAAAAATGAAATGAATTTTCAATAAAATAGTTGAATTTTCAAACCAACAAAATTGTTTCTCAACCAAAAAAATTCATTTTCTGCAATTTTTTTTTTTAACAAAATACAAGAATTTTCAACCGAATAGTTAAATTTTCAATAGAAAAAAAGATACTTTTTCCACAAAACAGTTGAATTTAAAATCAAAAAAGATAAATTATCAGTTGAAAACATTAATTTCCAAGCAAAAATGAAATAAATTTTCAATAAAATAGTTGAATTTTTCACAAAGTAGTTCTACAAGGAATCTGTATTATCATCAGACAATAACATAAATTTTCAACCTCTTTTCAAACTAGATGGAAATATGAATAAAAAATATTTGAATTAATTTTTTTGGAAAAAAATCTCCTTTTGCTTCGCTGGGAATCGAACCTCAGAACCTCCAACTGCCGGTTGGGTGATTTCCCATTAAGCTACTAGAGAGATCAAAGGAAGAAACTTTTTGCAGAAAATGCACGCATTATTTTGCTAGATGGTACAAGTTAAATTGTTCAAGAAATCTGTTTGATCATCAGACAATAAGAGAAATTTTCAATGTCTTTTCAGACTGGATGGAAATATGAATAATAAATTATTATTATTAATTTTTTCTGAAAAAAGATGTTTTCCTTTTGCACTGCTAGGAACCGAACTTCAGAACATCCGATTGCCGGTCGTGTGCTTTCCCATTAAGCTACTAGAGAGATCGGGAGAAGAAACTTTTTTCAGAAAATACGCGCATTATTTTGCATTATTTTCTGAAAAAAAGTTTCTTCTCTCGGTCTCTCTAGTAGCTTGATGGGCGTAGTTTATAGACGGACCCTAAACGTTTACATAATATTTCTAAAGTCACCCGAAGACTTACTTTTCTGACGAGAAATAATGTAAAGAACTGTAAAAGGAAAGGATGGAGAAGTGGTGGAGAAGTGGTGGGGAAGAGTGAGTATGACAGAGATAGGATATGAAAGAAGGGATGAGAGGAGGGTGGAAATGGATGATAAAGGGTTAGGGAAGAAGGGGAAGGAAGATGATGGCGATGGAGGATTGGTGACTAATAGTTGTGTAATGATGTGTTGATGAGTGAAGGATAGGAGAGGTTATTGGTGGGGAACGGATGGGTTGTGATGGTAGGGAGAGGCTAGAAAAGAAGGGGTCACAGGATATTCAAGAAGAGAAGAAAAAGGAGGGGGAAGAAATGTGATGGAGATGGGGGATTGATGAGTAATAATTGTGTAACAGTGTGTTGATAAGTAAGCGATCGGTGCGGACGGGTGTTATAGGGAGGGTAAGAAGAGGAAAGTATGGGCAAGGGATAAGAATTCGTGGAGGGTAAATGGTGGGGAAGGTATGGGTTGGTGATAATAGAATGAAGATAGGAAAGAAGGAATAAGAGGAGGGTGAGGAAATGAAGGAGAGGAGAACGAAGGTATAGGAGAAGGGTAGATCAAGGGAGAAAGAGGAGGGGCGAGGAATTTGATGGATATCGAGGATTGGTGAGTAATAATTGTGTGATAATGTGTTGACTAGTGAGGGATATGCTGAATGGTAAGAAGGGGAAAGGTATCCATTAGGGGTGGGAAAGTGTAGTCGTGAGAAAGGGACAAGAGGGGTTGATAGGAAGGGGATGTGAAAGAACGGACAAAAGGAATATGGAGAAGGGAAGAAAAAAGCGTGAGGAGTAATATGATGGAGATAGGGGACTGGTGGGTATTAATTGTATAATAATACGATGACAAGTCAGGGATCGGTGCGAAAAGGTATAGTAGGGAGGGTTTGCAACGGGAAAGGATGGAGAATAGGTAAGTATGATAGGGAAGGGATAGGAAAGAACAGACGAGGAAGGGTGGATAAGGGTAGTGAGAGGAGGAAGAAGGAATATGACGGGGATGGTCGATTGGTAAATAATAATTGTGTGATAATGTGCTAATGGGTGATGAGTGGGCACAGAAGGGTCTGATAGGGAGAATTGAAAGATAAAATGATGAAGAAGGGGTGTGGGAGGATAGTTATGGGGAAAGAATGGGCGAGGATGATAGACAGAATATGCGAAAGAGTGTGATAGGGATGGCTGGAACGGGGACAAATAGACAAGGGTTGGAGATAATTGGGGGAGTATTGTGGTAGAGAAAGAATGAGTGGCGACAATATTCATTGGATTGGAAAGAACAGATAATAGGTAGGTGGATAAGGGTAGTGAGAGCAGGGGGAAGGAATATGATGGTAAGAAATGGTTACAGAATATTTTGATAGTAAGGGTTGGAAGGTGAAAGGAGGGAGAATTTTCAGAACGGTAGTAGTGGAGAAAGGATGGGTGGGAATGATAGAAATAAAGAAGGGAATGGGGAAAGGAGGATGAGAGGAGGGTGAAGAAGGGTGCAAAAGAGAAGAAAGAGAAAGGAGGAGGAAGATGATGGAGGTGTTGATGGGTGAGGGATTGCGAAGGGTAGTGGTGTGGAACACATGGATTGGGATTCTATGGAGGGGGTAATAAAGGAAGGAGAGAAAGTTGGAGAAGAGGTAAAAGTGGAGGAAGAGGAGGGGCAAGGAAGGTGATGTATATCGATGATTGGTCAGTAATGATTGTGTCATAATGTGGTAGCGGGTAAGGGATGGTTGCGAAGGGGTTAGAAAGCCAAAATGATGCATCGCGTATGAGAAAGTGTAGTGTTGAGGAAGGGATGGGAGTGATTACTAGTGAGGGTATAGGAAAGAACAGATCGCGGGAATGTTGAAAAGGAAAGGAAAATTACGGGAAAGGAACTTGATGGGGATGGAACATTTGTGAGTATTAATTGTATAATAATAAGTTGACGGTTGAGAGATGGGTGCAGAGAGGTGTGGTAGGGAGGGCTGTAAGAGGAAATGATGGAGAAGTAGTGGAGATGATTTGGGGATTATTGTAGCGGGGAAAGAGTAAGTGGCGATGATATTCATTCGATAGGAAAGAACGGATAATAGGAGAGTGGAGAAGGGTAGTGAAAGGAGAAGGAAGGGATATGATGGTGAGGGATGGGTACAGAGAGATGTGATAGAAAGGGTTGGAAGGTGATAGGATTAAGAAGGTGTGAGACTGTAGTGGTGGATAAAGGATGGGTGAGAAGGATAGAGAGAAAGAAGGGAATAAGGAAAGAAGTTAAAGAGGATGGTGGAGAAGGTTAGAAAAGGGGAGACACAGGAGGGAGGAGAAAGATAATAGAGATTGATCAGTAATAATAGTATAATAATGCCCAAAGGTTTTTAAAGAATTCAGAAAGTTTGCAGATTGCCTCAACTTTGCCTCGAATTGAAACTCTTATTTTCCACAGTCGCGGAAAATAAAGCTGAAAAAAGCCGAGAAAGGATTGGCTTAAAAGAAAATTTATAGGTGGCAAATTAAGTACATTAGAGAACAGCCTTGCAAGGGTGTTAAAAGTCAGGTATATAAAAGGACTGGTTTTTTTTTATTACACTATTTTTTTCTTGGTCTGCTTTCTTTAACAGCCTGGTGGATAAAAATACACCTCGTTGTTAGGTGAAGTCACGTAATAGCAAAAAAGAGTACTTTTCGCTTCTCCTGGATTTAAACCAGTATGTTGGAATATATATGTAAATCCTCAGGTTTAGAGTGATCTTTTCAAAGAGAAAATCCTGCTGGATTTATGAGAGGATCGAAATTTTAATAAAATTTACAAATTAATAAAAAAATTAATAAAATAAGGAATTTTTAAGAAAATTTGGAATTTCAGAGTGGGAGGAAAATTCCAAATTTTCTGCATCGGGCAAATTTTTTTTTCCTGAAATTTTAGAAAAAAAAACTGCAGCTTTCTAGCATTACACTTAGAGAATGTTATTTTAAATAATAATAAATTGTTTAAACAATGTATGTAAACTTCATTTTGAAATTACTTTCAAGAAAAAAAAGTATTATAAGTTTGTTTCTAAACTTATATAAATATAAATTTAAAAAAAAAATTCTTGAGAAAATTAGAAAAGATTTTTGAATATTTCTAATGTGTCAAAAGATAATCTAAATGATTTTAAAAAATTGGTTCATTTCACAGGATTTTACAAAATATTAGGAAAAAATCGAGTTTTTTTAAAAGATGTTTGGCACTTTTAGAAGATTAGAAGAAATACAAAATATTTTTCTCGTCGACTTTTTTTATTTTGCAAAATTAAAAAAATTGTGCTAAAAATATTTTTAGCTGGAACCAATTTTTTTTATAATTTTGAAAAATCATTCAAAATGTAAAAGAAAATTGCTTTAAAAAAAAAATTAGAAAGAGGATACTTTTTTAAGAAATGTTTTGAACTCTCCCTCCCTTCCAGTCAAGGATTCTAAAAATTCCCCCCCCCCCCCCAGAGATGACGAAGCACTATGAAAGGTAGCAAAAACGTGTATTGTGTGTGATTTTCTTTTTTTTTTCTTTGTCACCAATTCTCTTCCTTTCTCCTCGATTTCGTTTTTTTTTTTTTTTCGAACAGGGGAAAATTTAATATTAAATGAATCCAGCTCGCTCTTTTCGTCATTTCGAGACAGGAAGCCATGCCGAACTGGGGGTGGGATCGGGAGTGAAGGGGTGGGTGTAAAATGGAAAGAAGGAACGGAAAATAATTTTCTGCTTCAGTAGCGCGAGTGATGTCAGACGTCTCATAAATTTAAACGAACTAGCCGAGAGCAGTCCAACACCAGAAATCGATGTGTTTTTAATTTCTATTCTCTTCTCAATTCCATTTTATGAATGAGAAAAAAACTCGAGCATCGACAGTTCTGTCGAAATGATTCTCTCACGAAAAACATGTCATCAACGGATTTAAATGGGATTAGAAACAAGATTTTCTGCAATTTTTATTTAATATTTTTAATCTCATTTGCTGTATCAGTGTAATTAAAAATAATGTGTTTTAATGTACTATGATGTACACTGAATTAATGCCCTTACTGTAACATCAATTAATGTGCTATACTGTACCCTGAATTCTGGTTGATATGAATGTAATATACTGTACTTTCCATTAAGAGTCCATAGTGAACAAATTATTATTGTACTGCGATCTACTTCAATTTATTTTGCTTTGCTGTACCTAAAATTACTGTAGTATACTGTACTATATAATAACCTAATATAATATGCTGTATTTTAGTCTACTGTACTGTAGACGAAATTAATACCCTTACTGTTACATCAATTAATGTGCTGTACTGTACACTGACTTCTGGGTTATATTAATGTGCTATACTGTACTTTGCATTAAGATTTCATACTGAACAAATTATTGTTCTACTGCGATCTACTTCAATTTATTTTGCTTTGCTGTACCTAAAATTACTGTAGTATACTGTACTATATGATAACTTCATATAATATACTGTATTTTAGTCTACTGTACTGTAGACTAAATTAATACCCTTACTGTTACATCAATTAATGTGCTATACTGTACCCTGACTTCTGGGTTATATTAATGTGCTATACTGTACTTTGCATTAAGAGGCCATAGTGAATAAATTATTTTTTTACTGCGATCTACTTTGATTTATTTTGCCATGTTGTACCTAAAATTACTGTAGTATACTGTACCATATATTGATGAAAAACTGTATACTGTATTTTAATGTACGATACTGTACTGCGAAATAATGTGGTATACTCTACCTTCAATTAATTTGCAATGATGTACTTTTAATTAATGTGATGTGCTGTACTTTTACTGTTTTACTATATTATACTCAATTATACTTAGTTTTCTAGGAATCTGTATTATCATTAGAGAAGAACAGAAAATATTTAACGTCTTTTCAGACTAGATGGAGCTATCACAAAAATTATTTTGAATAATTTTTTTTTTTTTTGAAAAAACTTCCCCATTAAGCTACTAGAGAGATCGAAAGACGAAAATTTGTTGAGAAATATTCACATTTTTTGCTAGATGTAACAAATTAAATTTTTCGAGGAATCTGCATTATCATTAGAGAATAACAGAAAATATTTAACGTCTTTTCAGACTAGATGGAGCTATGAAAAAAACATTATTTTAAATAATTTTTTTTTCTCAAAGACATCTTCTCCTCTCCCTCGGCTGGGAATCGAACCACAGAAATACTTATTTCCAGGCAGCTGCTTTCTCATTAAGCTACTAGAGAGATCGTGAAAAGAAACTTTTTTCAGAAATACACCAATTGTTTTGCTAGATGCTAAGAATAACATTTTTGGAGGAATCTGTATTATCATTAGAGAATGACAGAAAATATTCAACGTCTTTTCAGATTAGATGAAGCTATGAAAGGAAAATTATTTTAAATCATTTTTTTCTGAAAAAAGATCTCCTTTCACTCCGCTGGGAAACGAACCACAGAACTACTGATTTCTGGTCAGGTGCTTTCTCATTAAGCTACTAGAGGTATCGAGAGAAGAAACTTTTTTCAGAATTACACGCCTTATTTTGCTAGATGGTACCAATCAAAATTTTCAAGGAATCTGTATTATCATTGGAGAATAACAGAAAATGTTTAACGTCTTCTCAGACTCAATAGAGCTATGGCGAAAAGATTTTTTCAACTAATTCTTTTGTCGAAAAAAGATTTAACGTCTTTTCAGACTAGATGGAGCTATGAAAGAAAAATTATTTTAAATAATTTTTTTTTTAAGAGAGATCTTCTGCTCTCCCTCGGCTGGGAATCGAACCACAGAACTACTGATTTCCTGTCAGTTGCTTTCTCATGAAGCTACTAGAGAGATCGAAAGAAGAATTTTTTTTGAGAAATATACACATTTTTTGCTAGATGTCACAAATAAAATTTTTCGAGGAATCTGCATTATCATTAGAGAATAACAGAAAATATTTAACGTCTTTTCAGACTAGATGGAGCTACGAAAGAACAATTATTTTACATAATTTTTTTTTTGAAAAGAGATCTTCTCCTCTCCCTCGGCTGGGAATCGAACCACAGAACTGTTGATTTCCGGTCAGGTGCTTTTCCACTAAGCTACTAGAAAGATCGAAAAAGAAACTTTTTTCAGAAATACAAACATTATTTTGCCAGATGCTGCAAACCAAATTTTTCAAGGAATCTGCTTTATCATTAGAGAATAACAGAAAATATTTAACGTCTTTCCAGACTAGATGGAGATAAGAAAAAAAAAATTATTTTAAATAATTCTTTTCTGAAAAAAATCTTTTACTTCCAGTCCGCTGGGAATCAAACCACAGAACTACTGATTTCCGGTCAGGTGCTTCACCATTAAGCTACTAGAAAAGTCAAGAGAAAAAAATTCAGAAATACACAGATTATTTTGCCTGATGGTACGAATGAAATTTTTCGAGGAATCTGCATTATCATTAGAGAATAACAGAAAATATTTAACGTCTTTTCAGACTGGATGAAGCTATGAAGGAAAAATTATTTTAAATAATTTTTTTCTACAAAGAGATCTGTCGCTTTCCTGGGAATCGAACCACATAACTACTGATTCCCGGTCAGGTGCTTACCCATTAAGCTACTAGAGAGATCGAGAGAAGAAATTTTTTTCTGAAATATACACATTATTTTGCTCAATATTACGAATCAAAATTTTCAATAATTTTGCTTTCATCGAGCAAAATAATGGATCTATTTCTGAAAAAAGTTGCTTCTCTCAATCTCTCTAGTAGCTTAATAGGAAAGAACCTGACTGTAAATCAATAGTTCTGTGTTCGATTCTCCACGGAGCGAAAAAAGATGTTTCTTCAGAAAAAAAAATTATTCAAAACTAAGCTTTTAGTTTTATTTGTTTATTTATTTTTTAGGTTAAATAATTATGATTATACTAAGATTCCGAAAAAAATTTATGAAGATTTTTGGAAGCTTTATATATGTCAAATCAAAATTTCAACAAAAAGTCTATCTTCAAACAAATAATAGAATTTTCAAACAAAAATGATCAATTTTTAACCAGGTGTATTTGCAACGAAAGATATTTAAAAATTTTCAAAAGGACGAATTTTCTATAACACAGTTCAAATTTTCAACTAAACAATATGAATTTTTGATGAAAATTCAATTTTTAACCATATTCATCAATTTTCCACCAAGAAAATCAATTTTCCACGAGAAATGATAAATGTTAAACGAAAAATTCAATAGTTAATATTTCAATACAAAAAAAATTTTACTTTTAAATAAAAAACAGTTATTATTTATTTTTCAAGTTTCTTTGTTTATTTTCTTTGAAGATAGATAGATATAATTTTCCTAGGTTTCTCTAGAAAATTCAAAAATATTTTTGAAGACTTCAGATCACGAAAAAGTATCTGGAAAATTCTTCTGAAATTTTGTTGCTTCTAAAAGTATTTAGGACTTTTTTAAGCTTGAAAGAAAATTAAGAATCTTTTATAAATTTTTCAAAAATTTAAAATATTCTTGATCTTTTCAAAACACTGATTCGTGTTTTGGTAATTTTTGAAATCTTTTGTAATGTTTTTTGGAAAAAAATTAAGAATCATTTTAAATATTCCCAGGAATCATAAGGAAAGTTTTCTTTTTCATCTTGAAACTTCAAAATCTTCGAAAAATTTCAAAATTGTTTTGAGAAAGTTTCAAAAATCAACAACTTAATTTAAGATTTTTGAAGTCTTACAAAATTTAGAATTATTTTCGTTATTTTTTTAAAACATCTAAATATATTTTCAAATTATTAGAGTTTTTCTTATAACATTGAAAAAGTTCTGAAACATCAACAAAATTTCCTGTCAATCTTTTAGATTCTTTTTTGAATATTTTGGAAATCTTTTGGAATGTTCTAGAATCTCTTTAAATATCCTCTCAAAATAAATTACCTAAAATAAGAAATTATTTACAACTTTTCCGTAAATCTAAAGAAAATATTTGTATTCTCTTGAAAACTTTCAAAATTCTTAAAAAGTTTTCCAGTTTTTTCTTCCAGATCTTCAAAAAGTTGCATTTTTTCATAAAATTAGTTTCTCAAAATGAAAAATCAATTGAAATTTTTTCCTGGAACCTTAAGAAACAATTCTAAAAATTGTTGTAAATATTTAAAAATCTGAATTCTATTAATTCTTGAAATACTTTCAAATTGTTAACCATTTTTTAATCTTTTCAAAACTTCTGAAATTTTCAAAAATCATCCGAAAAAATTTAAAGTTTTCCTAATGTTTGTCTAAATCCTACGAAAAGTAAAAAAAATTGTTTTAAAATATTCTAGATTTTTTTTTATGTTCTGAAATCTTTGAAGCTTAAAATTAACGTTTCAAAATATAATAAAAAATATAATAGTTGATATTAAAGCTTTAAAATATTTAAATTTAAAATAAAAAAAGGGTTTAATTCATTCAAAAAGACGAATTTTCAAGGAAATTTTTAAATTTTCAAACAAAACAGATTTTTCAGTCAGGAAAAAAAAATAGGCAAATTATAACTTAAAAGGGAAAAAATATTAAAATATGTTCTACATTTTTCGGAATCTCGAAAAATTTCAAAATATTTTCATTCTATACCAAATTTTCAAAATTCCTGAATATCTTTTCATCTGAGTCAAATTATTCACTGTAAGTATTCCAAGGAATCTTGAGACCATTTTTTATTATCTTGAATATTACCTTCCAAAGTCTGTTTAAAATAAAAAAAATTTATATCCATTCCTTTAATAGTCCACATTTTTAAAAGTTTTTTAAAAATCTTATTCAATTTTAAATTACTTAAAAAATTTTTTTAAAACTTCAAAATATCTTTTTGAATGCTTAGAATTTTTCATCAAATCGTAATAAATGCTCTTATGACAAATTTTCAGATCTTTTGAAATCTTTTTGAATATTCTCTTAACACTCCCTGGAATGCTTTTAATTCTCAAATTGATTTTGAAGCTTTTTGAGAGCTCTAAATGTCTCTTAAACTAACCTCGGAAGGGCCGCAGCGCGCAAGTACCCAGTCGAGTATATTGCGCAATATTATGCATTAAAATTGGATTTGAATTTTTTGATTTTATTTGAATTGAGTTACTATTATTAAGTAATTATACGAGCATACTCAATCTATTAATCGCGCGCTACGAGCGCGGTATGAACTATTTTTTCGACTATTGTAAATGGGATTATTAATAAAATTTTCTGCAATTTTTTTATTTATTTTTTTTCAGAACGTAGTATGTGATTTGCAGAAGTTTATGTAATTGATGCCTTGGCAGAGATAAGGTTGGATCAACAAAAATAATTTTATTGTAAAAATATCATCATAGCATATGTTGCTCAAGGATTTACTATTCTGCGCCGTAGTATATTTCATTATACAAATTATTTCAGATAACAAACTATTTTATCATTTACTAACAGCTTGAATAAAGATTCCAGCAAAACAGATTTTTGTTGATCCAACGTTATCTCGACCGAAGCTTCAATCATAGCGAGAATATTCCAGTAAATTCTATATACATGAAAAAAATTTTTTATTTACTAACAATTTGTTTTTAGTTAGCAGATTATTTTTCTCATTAACGGAATATAAAAAATATAACCTCTTTCCCATATTTTATTGCATTATTTACATTTAAATAATTATTACTGAAAACCAGGACTTACCACAGACGATTAATTTTTCCTATTCACCACCTTCCAAACCTCTTCTTCTGTCCTAGCCTTCTCCGCCTCTTCTTCAAACCTTTCATTTTCACCTCCTTTTTCCGATCACACAACTCAGTATACTTCTTCTTTTTTTTCCTATATTCTTCTCCACTACTTTTCCCTTTTATCAATTTTCTTAATTCTCTTCTCATTCCCTTCTTCTGTTCACATTTCTCATCCCATCCACTCCTATCCCCTCCTTTACTGACTTCCCTTTTGCTTGTGCACTCTAATACTCTTTTTATTACTCCCACCATTATTTCCATCTCCTCTTTTACATTTCCTTCCGCGATTTTTAAATTCCTCACCTTTTCCTCAAACTTTTCTATACCTACAATTGACCAATCCCCTCTTTCTGCTCTTTTTACATTTTCATTCTTTTTAGCCATATTCTTTTTACTCTTTTCCGCTTCCTTAACCACCTTTATATTCCCGCTTAGAAAATGCCATCCAATTCTCTCCAAGATCTTTGATAATTTCTTCCACTTCCCATTCATTCTCTTGTCATTGGATTTTCTATCTCCCTCTCCTTCTTATTCCTCTCCTCCTCTTTTTCCTGTTCTCGCAATAAAATCTTCTCTAATCATGAGCCTAATCTCTTTTTTATTACCTCCAAGCAGTTTTCTTATCCTCTTATGATTTCTCATGCACACCACCGTTCACATACACCCTTACTGTCTTCCATCTCTCTCCTTCCATCTCTCTCCTTCCATCTCTCTCCTCCCATCTTCACCTCTTCTCCTTCTTCGTGTTATTTAAATCCTTTCATTATCCTTCCTTGTTAAACATTCGTTCCTTACTCCCATAACCCTTCCTCCGATTGCTCTGCCTTCCTTATGCCTTCTTTTATTTTGAACCGTCCATTTGTAACCCCTTGGAAACCTTTCCCTTACTCTTTCCCATCCCTTTTCAACTAGCCACATCTTCATCAATCTGCGCTTCCATAAAACGACATTTTCTTCTTAATTTCTTCTATCCTATGTTCTCCTACACTTCACACTTGTTCTATCTTCACCTTAGCATCTGTCCTTTTCAGAACTTCTTCCACTCCTTCCTTCAGTTCCTTCCCTTCTTTTCTCAGAACCTTCATCCACATATTCCTACTTCTTTCCTCTCTCTCTTCCCTTTCTATGCTTTTCTCAATATTTCTTAGCCTTTCTTCATCTTAATTCCCGATCTCTCGCCAACTCAACCTTACGTTGAGACTTTCTATCCTTTCTATTCCCGTCCCTTCCCATTCAATATTTCAAACTCTGGATGTTATACCTCGCTCTCCTCCCCATTACCCTTCTCCTCTACCTCCTGTTATCGTCTTGGAAGCTCCTATTATAAGCCTAGTCTCTTTTTTATTATCGTTCATCAGTTCACATACACTTTCCCTTTCTTCCACCACTCTCCTCCCATTTTTACCTCTACTCCTTCTTTGCATGTTTTATCTCCTTTTTTTTCTCCGCTGCTAAAAATTCTTTCCTTACTCTTATCACCATTTTTGCCAATGCTCTACTTTTCTTATTCTTCCTCTTTATATTCCGAACCTGCCATTTGTAACCTTTTGGTAACCTTCCCTTCACTCTTTCCCATCCCTTCTCATCAAGCCACCTCTCCTCCATAACTATTACATCCCATTGCGCCATATCTCTCATATATATACTAGTCATGTCTACCCTATCCTTCCTTCCCAAGTCTGCTATATTACAGTGAAATTTCCTGCATTCTTTCCCTTTTTTCGTTTTTTTTTTTATTACTATTTCTTATTTTCCTATTTCTTGTTTCTTTCTTTCCTGGTTTCCTGACACCTAATTTTTCACTAACTCTTCCCTTCCTTTGTCACAATCCCACCATAAACTTTCTATGTATATTCTCCTATATTTAACCCACGTTCTTCTCTTATTTCTTACCTTTCCGCTATTTTTCTTCAAATTATACTGAATATTCCTTTCTAACCATCTACAATCATCCTCCATTCTCTCCAAGCTTCTATAAAGCGTCCTCTCCTTTCTCGTAATTTCCATCTTATGTTCCCATTTCTTTAGTTTCATACCATTCTCTCCCCTCTTCTCTCATCCTTTTCTACACTTCACACCTCCTCTATCCCTACCGTAGCATCCATCTCCTTAATATTTCTTCCACTCCTTCCTCCAGTTCCTTCTACACTAATCTTAGATTCTTTACCACTATTCTCTCTCTCCTTTCTTCTTTATCTTTGTTTTTCTATCCTTCACTCAATATTTCTCAGCCTCTCTTCATCTCCATTCTCAATCTCCTGCCCTCTCAACCCTTTTTTTGAGGTTTCTATCTTTTCCATCCTACTTTTCACCTCCTCTGCCTGTTTATAAGGCTTTTCCTGCTTTTTTATTCTTTGTTCCAAAATTTCCACGAATCTTGAGAAATTTGTTTTGATTCTCTTAAAACCTTTCAAAATTATTAAAAAGTCTCGATTTTTTTTTCTTAGAAATATCAAAAAATCAATATTTTGTTTTAAACGTTTTGAATTCATCCAAAAATTTGAATTACCAAGGAATCTGTTTTATCGTCAGGGAATAACAGAAATTTGTAACGTTTTTTCAGACTAGATGGATATATGGATTAAAAATTATTTCAATTAATTTTTTTTCCTGAAAAAAGTTCTTCTCCTTGCGCTCCGCTGAAAATCAAACCTCAGAACTTCCGATTGCCGGACGGGTGCTTTCCCGTTAAGCTACTAGAGAGATTAAGAGAAAAATCTTTTTTCAGAAAATAGATGCATTATTTTTCTAGATGGCACGAGATAAAATTTTCAAAGAATCTGTATTATCGTCAGAGACTAACAGAAATGTTGAACGTCTTTTCAGACTAGAGGAAAAGAACGAAGAAAACAAGTCTAAAAAGACGTTAAACATTTCTGTTATTCTATAGCGATAATAAAAATTCCTTGGATAATTTAACTTCTACCATCTAACAAAGTAATGCGTGTATTTTCTGAAAAAAGTTTCTCATCTCGATTTCTCTAGTAGCTTAACAGGAAAGTACCTGACCGGAAATCGGACGTTCTGAGGTTCGATTCCCAGCGGAGAAAAGGAGAAGATCTTTTTT